>VVHJ01016151.1:4192-25296 GCA_015107715.1 Tylochromis polylepis
TGTTTCTTTCAAAGGCGAGGGAAAGAAAGGCGGGAGACAGGATAAAGAATCAGACATTCAGACACGAATCCAATGACTTGTTCCCTCTTCAAGGGGGCGATGCTCTGCATATGTTTACGTAAACCTTTACTTCACACTTGAAATGAAATCGGGATGGGAGGTGGGGGGGCTTGAAGGGGGAAAAAAGTGTGGTGGGTTGTGATGGAGGGAGCTTTGAAGCGAGATAAAACACGCCGCTCCTCAGCAACGCATGTCGTCTCATCTTTGTGATGTTAAAAGCAAATTGATAAACAAGGGCTCTCGCTTTCAAGGGGTCCTGTCACGAATTCAGGGTGCAGAGGCTTCTCACTTTCATCAGCTGAAGAGTCCCCACATGAGTAAACTCTCGCTTAGCCGCCGCGCAACTTTCCTTGTTCTGATGCCGCTCATTATTATATACCATTTTGTCTCAAATCAAAAAGGTCTCGCTGGCTCCAGGCGGGCACTTCATAGCCGTAACCAATCACCTTTCCAAATATTTGCGCCAGTTTGGAAAAGCAAGAAATTGAGGCTCTTGTAGAAAATGAGTCTCTGTGCCCCTTCAGGAAGAAATGAACACTGAGAGGCTTACACGAGCGTGGTGGTGGTGGTGATGATGTGTGTTTTTGGAGACACTCACAGTGCAGGGACCTGAGGCTGGTGGAGCACACAGGCAAGAGATGATAAAACGTGAGATAATTTGGTTTAATTTGGTGTATAAATTGTGTTACTCCTACAGTTTATCCAAACAGTAAAATTAGTTTTGCAGAGGGTTATCATCTTCTTCTATTCTGGGTAATACGATGAATAAATCCTTATTACTTTAATTCATAATTTTCACCACAGATCGTAGTGTGAGAGTGATATTAGCTGTGCTATTTTCCAAAGGTTTATGGTCAATTTTAAAAATGCTAGCTGGGCGTATTGACAGTCACAATTAGATAAAATAATCTACTCATGCTAAATACAAAAAAAACTGTATTAATGATCTCTAATGTGTTGATCTCATGTCCAGTATAATCTAAATGTACCTTACAAAAGGCGTAGGTGGGTGTGCAATCATTTCTGATCATCAGCCTACACACAACCCCACACACCGCCTTCCACCAGCCGCCCTCGGGCTGATGCACTCTTGTCACTGTAAGAACCTTAACTCCCCTAATGGAAGATTATCCACTGCTGCAAGGTTAAAATCAATCAGTATTACACAGGGAAAAAGTAGCAAACACAGACGCCCACACTGTACATGGATTATTTCCACACTGCAACTTATTTAGTCACATGATGGATGCCTGAATAGCTGAGTGAGACATAAGAAAACAAAATGAAAATGAAAAAAAGTAACAGAACTTGTAGATATCTAACCTACACTGTACGCAAATGCATTAAAATTGTCACTTTAGGAAAATATTAGACGAAATTCTGCATTTAATAATACAAATCAATATGCATGTGACCTTTTGACCTTAAAGAATACATTGTAAATAAAGTCCAAAAAAGATGGACAGACATCGTGACGTTGGCTCCATATTCAGCTATGTGGAATGATGATTTTGTAGACACAAATGCCGGACACCAGAGATGGTAGTTAAACACAAACCAAACTTTCAATGCGAAAAACATCAGATAGTCCAAATTCAAGTAATTATTAAGCGGAACAGCAGGAAATCCAACTACCGAGGATAGCTAAGAAAAAAAGTCTGGGAAACATAGGAATACACAGCCAAGGACACAGAGCTAAGTGGACAACAACAACAAATACACAAGACATAATCAGGCAGATTGGAAATATAAGGTTAACCAGATACGCTGAATATGTTTGAGTGTACCGGGTCGCCTCTGTTGCCATGGTAACGTGGACTGATTTGGTATGAGTGCGCTGGTTGAGTATGCAGACTTAGCGATAAGCTATGGGCACGTGTGCCCGAGTTTAACAATCTATCCTCCTGTTTGGATAAGAAATGCCAGTGCCGTAATAATTTTGTGTAGAAGTGGACGAAATACAACTAAACTAATCAAAGATAACAAGACAAGGAAAGTAAACATGGAGCAAGACACAGAAGATAAAAGCTACCTAAATAAAACAGGTAAACACCTAACACAGAGACTTTACAACAAGCTAAGTCTCTGTGAGAACACAGGGGAGGCAGGATAAACTAAAACACAGGGAATTATATATAAGCTAAAACTCTAACAAACATTAAGAAACCTAAAAACTAAACTGAGATTATAATAATAAAGAAACCAGACAGGAAATATCTGCTACAATAAAAGAATACAAAATTAAAAAACAATTAAAAACTCAATAAGTACAGGAACCCAAACATGACTAGAAATAAAGTGAAACTAAAAACAATGAAAACCTCCCAGAACCCCAATACTAATGCCAGCTGGTTTTTTAACTTTGGTTTTGAAGCTTCACTTCTAGCATTTAGGCCATTTATGTTATTTCATTTAAGGCAGAACTGACCACATTTTGTGACAGCTGCAGTGCTAAGCTATCATCTTATGCTAGCTATCATGGTTAGCCTGTGTACCTACTAATTATGTTTACTTTGAATTTCACTCACCAAAACTGGAGCATGAACTTCTGAAATGGTCTGTTAGCACAATAAACTGTACCATAACTCAAATTATTCATCAAGTACTTGGGGAAAAAAATTAGTACAGCTCAGTGGGTTTTTTTTTTAGCTGAGCAAACAACTAGCAGCTAGAGCTGCCTATTTTAGCATCAATCTGTCAGTCAAAGTAGCCATGCTGTGTTCCTTTAAGAGCTAATGAAATACAAATGGGTAAGTTCTTTAATAAAATTCAGTGCAGTTGTTATGAGCAGGGAAATTAGCTCTAGAGACCAAATATGTAATTTTAGCAGACTATAAACGGGTTTATTTCTGCTATAAAGTAGGACATTTTCACACAGGAGTCTGTGGGGGTCGACATAGACCTAATTTAGACTTCTGTGGGAAATCTACGTCGTACTTTATGGCATAACTGGAAACCCCTTTTAACCCTACGCTGTAACCTGATGTGCATCTCCTGAGAAATGTAACTGCAGGTCGGGTCGACAGAGCCCACAATGACTGAATGGCCTGGAAGGTTACGACTGGGGTATAAAAGGGGTATCGAGTTATGTCGTACGTTACAAAGTAGATTTCCCGCAGAAGTCTAATTCAAGCTTTACTTTTGGAGTCAGGCTCTAGTGGCCATCAGAGGAACTGCAGAGTTGTCACTTTGACGTCGACAGTCTTTTTGTCCTTGAAGTCACTGCTTATTTTGAACTTGTTTTGATAAGAACAAGAATAATGAGTAGATAAGAGCTTCATATAGCTCTGAACATATACTGTATAATTTGTCTACATATATTCTTATATTTGCTTGTTATCCTCATATCAGTGAGGCTACCTGTTTAAATGATGGTTTTATCACTAATAATGTGAAGAATTCTCAAAAAAGGACAAAAAGTCTCATACAGAGAGATTTGTTTTTGCCCTGTTTATCATGCAGCCCTACATAGTGCCCCAACACCAAGCTGAATTACAATAAACAACTCAAATAATAATGGAGTTATGGCATATGCAAATCAGAGGAAATTCATCTGTCATTTCAGTCACTCTCAAAATGCAACTAATAAGAATACGGACAAACAATGTCAGTTTTAACTGCTGAGCACAAGTTATATGCCAGACCTGGCTGCACACACCATCTGAAAACCCTCAAAGCACATTTCTTAAGAAATGCCTGACTTGAGCAGTAGTGCGTCAGAGGTGGAAACCATTTGGGTATCCAGACAGCCTGAAGCGAATGCTCTGAGTAATTAAGAGTTGGGATTTTAATTTGGCCCTGGGATGAGAAGAGTGAGGCCGTCTGCTCTCGATCTGGACGCTGACACCAAAACTCAGGATGAGTCAATATCACAGTTTGAAGCGGCACAGATGATGATGATAATGGCATTTCGTGACGTCCAGTTTCATTCGACTGGCAGTTTATACATCGCTTAACTCCCTAACAACGCTGCAAATAGGTATACATGTTTTAATTGATATTAAGTTGTTTTTAGCAGAGAGGCTGAGTGTGCAACTAGACACAAAGTGTACCTTATGAACAGCTCAAATGAAATCCTTCTGTGCAACCTTGTGTCAGCCATGGTGATGATTTGTTCATATTTTCCAGGTATTTGTCCTCTATTTTTTTTTCTTTTTAATGCTTCTTTGAATTCATATATGAAGCCTGTTGGTGTCATTAATATTTCATGTAAAGGTTTCATAATGGTATAAGAAAATTACCCGAGCATTCGAGGTATTTGATTGGCCTTTTGGTCAACGAATTATTTAGAAACTTTGCCTAAAGGGGAAAGTAACTCCCATCCTGCTCCTGGACTCATTAAAGTCAGTAACTTTTTTGGCGCGTGATTACCTATAAATGACACCAATCAACAGAAGTCTGGGGCAGATTTGGCTCATTTTTGGACCTGTGCTACCTACACCGTGACCACAGGATTTTGTTCTCTGCAGAGTAGGCCCCCACTAACAACCTCTTGGCATTCAGCTCTGAAAGATTCATGAGAGGGCCAGTGAGACGGGCCGGTCTAATCATGGAAAAAACACCACAGGCCATCGGCCCGGCTTGCAGCCAGTGAATTCAGTGAGACACCCTTAATAGTGTGCTTAACCTTTGAACGAGACGTGTGAGGCCAAATCCTGTCAGGGTCCCATCTAGTCGACAAGGCCTCAGTCATTGAATGAGCTTTAACCATCAGTAGCCAGATCAACCACAGGCCTGCGGGTGTACAGGCACCCTTACTGGGCGTCACACTGGACACCCTCCTGCCAGATGGAGCCTTCATCCCCCTCAGATCCTCAGATGAGGGAGGAAAAGAGCAGTGGGTGGTAGTAGCATCACAGTAGGGTGTCTGTCTTTGTCAGAACTGTTGTGGTCTCCTGGGGAATTTCACACCACCCCTTCGAGCCAAAACCACTTGTACCTACATCTATTATAAAAAAATGATGAAGCTACTGGTCCTGCAGCTCCAACACAACTGCAGCAAAATAAGAATATACTGAATAGAACTGTGCTTCTCCTACCGTTACGGACCTTTTCTCTATCCAGAGACAGAAGTGATTGAAGAAAGCATAGACTCGCTCCAAGCTGGGCTCATGTGGGAGCTCATTTATAAAAGTATTAATAAATTTATACTAGAACTTAGTCTTAAGATTCCCGATGGTGCTCTTAGGCTTGAATAATAAAATATGCCGAGCATATATAACATTGCTTAAGAGGGTTTCAAGAATCCCATTTGTAAGTCACACACCTGTAATCTGTATGTCTGATGGCATCAGTGTTGGGATTTCCCCTTATATAATGGCAGCACAAAGGAGAATGTAGTCATTTAAGGCTATGGACGGAAAAAGCATGTATATGGTGGTCTGAATTGTGGGTTGGCACAGCCAGCGAAGCAGTAAACAAGGTGATGCAAAAAGAGAAAAGTGCAAAGGTCATCATGTGATTTGATCCTAGGGTGTCAAATACTTTTACCTTTTCATGGCAGTCCTGTGACAGACTGCCATCCTGTCCAGCGTGTATCCTGTCTCACCCTATGATACCTGGGATAGGCTCCAGCTCCCCGGTGACCCTGATTTGAGTAAGAACTTTGCCAGTGCAGTCTCACGGCAGTTCATCAAATGCTTATGTTCCTGTTCACGCATCTGAAAATGCGCCCTTTGTGAGAACACGGTTCATGACATCAGCGTATTGCTAGAAGAATTCCTCTGCACATTAAAGCAAGCAGAAAACGGCACTGAAGCACCTCTGATACAGGATCACTTTCATCAGAATACCTCAGTGTTCTCTAAAACATGATACAAACAAACTGCTGGAGGCCAGTGACCAGATCTGTGAATCTCTGCATGGGGAGAAAAAAAAAAACCCTCTGTAATTGCAGTGTTTTGTTTCAGGGGTCATATACTGCGCTGTATCATCCCCCAGGCCCCCCACACTAATCGTATTTTGTTCGGTTAAAAACCTGTTGTTGTTCGCCCTTCAGCGGCCCTGAGTGAAGAGTGCACTGTCTGGCAATTACTGATGAACTTTTCAAAGTATTCATAATTGGATTGGGCGCAGTATAAAGTTAAGATGGTTATTTTTGTTGTGCATATTCAAGGAACAGGCTGTGGAAAAATGATGTTTATGGCTTCTGAAGAAACATTTGGCAGCCAACGGTCATTAAGAGGAGTCCCGCCAAGTGAAAAGTTGCACTCTTTACCAAAATACACACGAAATCAAGACATAAATACTCAGAGGGGAAATGCTGCACGCTTGCCTGAACTAACTCCAGCTCTCTATCATAATTTCATTAATTGCTCCTGAAGTCTATGATATAGCGAGCAATGCACCAACTGTGAAGAGAGCAAACATATTTCCTGGGCCAAATGTGCACAGGAAAAAACAGTTTTATTTTGAACATATCCAGTCATATTGTATCCTGTGTCATTTGTTGAGTTAATGCATGCAGCAGAAAGACACACCAGAAAAATATATTTTTCAGTTTATTCACTTAGCAAGTCCTGGTTATTATAAAAGCAGCGCAACGTTAAAACTCATCACATTAATTCCTAAGAAAGGCGACACAATTTAAGTCTCGTGGAGTTGGATATTGCAGCTCATTATTTTTATGAAAACTGTCCAAAACACGTTCATAGCACTGACTGCTGAAATTTATCAAGAGACACATCCTGTCATCATCTGATTTTAAATTCCCGATTTAATCATTTTAGACTGCAGTTCATCAGGTTTTTGTATCCCGATCCATTAAAGAGTGAAAAATGTCAGGATTTGTTTTTTTGTTAAAGTACTAATTTATCTTCAGATTTACCTGAAATAAAGATAGAAATTTCATATTGTTATTAGTGAGCTCCTAAGGAGGAGGGCTGGCTAGGTGGATAGGTCATCAAACAATGTGACTTGATGAAGATGAATATGTTCAGGGATGCTATTTTTCATCAGTAAGGGAAAACTACATATTTTTATTTATTGCACACTTAAATCTGTCTGTTTGGTTCTTAGTATTTTAGCCCTTGTGGACCATTTAGGAGTACCTTGCAAGGGGCACTGAGGGCTGCTGTGAAACTGACTGCTAAAGCCCCATTCAGGCAACCACTACAGTGAACCTCTAGCAAACATGTGTCACTAAGGAAAAGTTTGAATTACACAACCGGTTGGTGAGTGGTTGCTAGAAGTTGGAGGGAGTTGCTAGCAGTTCTCAAGACCGTTTAACATTCATGTCAGTCTTTGTCTACATTTTTAGGAAAGAAGTTAGGTCGAGCACTGTTACAACAAAAAAGTAGGTCTACAGACCCTGCTTAGATTTCACAATTCTATCATCTGTAAATGGAAGAAGAGTATTGTACAGATTAGCATATTGTCTACTTATTTTGTTTTGCCTTTTATAATTCATGCTTGCACTGTTAGGCCTCAAGAAAAGCCTTGCTGTTTGGTGATATTGTATTAATGTGTTCTTCGTGTCAAAGTATAATGTCTTGTTTTGTACACTGTGGACCCTGAGCTTCACATTTTAATCTCTTTGTATACTTGTATATGGATGAAATGACAATAAAGTTTACTTTAGTTAACTCTGGTTTCTAGCAGATTGCCGCAGTTTGCACTTACCAAGAGGTTTGTGTTGCACTTTTCAGTTTTACTACCACTTTGTGAGTAGTTTGCTGTGGTTGCCCATTGTTTGCATGGAAGACACGGACTTGTCTGCAAATTGCTAGCGACCAAAGGAATTGCAAGGAGGTTTTTGGTGCTGCAACCTCTTTGTGATTGAGTTCACCTAGCAACACCCAGAAACCTCTAAGTGGGGAATTCACATTTTTCCCTAACAACTGGACGTCGCTAGGACATCGCCTCTCTAGGTCCACTTGACGTTTTTGTTTTTTTTTACTGACTAGCCTTTTGCCGTCTGCTCTGTGCGAGAGTCAAAGTGGGAAACACCCAGCACCACAGCCAATACACTTGATGCTGTCATGAGGTTTGACCTCCTGCTTCCAAGCATTTTTCCAGCAGATTTTTGTACTCCATTATATTTGCTTCATCTCGGGCCATTGCTCTGTCCATCATTTTGCTCATTTCAAGTGCATGTCCCATTTCTGCTGCCTTCACAGAGTATAAAGATGCCAACATGCCAGCTAGCTCAGCATTTCTGCTTTTATTTCCTCTCATAGAGTGGATACACGATTTTGTTGAATTATGTCATAATCTTGGGATTTATTTGGATTAGTGTGTGATTCAATGTGATGCTTTGAGAGTAGATGCCTCTGCTTAAACAAGAGGAATGTGCAGCCAAAGATAACTACAGAAGTCCTTTGTAGCTCACATTTAGATCAGCACAGTGAGCTAAAGCTAACGTGTCACATTTCTGCCGCAACTATTAGAGAGCAGTTTGGAAGGGTGGAGGAACAGCGGAATAATTTCCAATGCCTGAAATGCTCGTCCTCCCTCATATCAATATTTCTCACTGTTTATCAGAGGTGGGTAAGCAATGCAGAACAAACGCTTCTTTATTGTAAAATTTTCAGGTAGTTTAATTAAGCAATTATTTTCTGGCAACTTGATATTTTTACTCCCTACATTTTAACAGAAATATCTAAAACTTTCTTACATTAAAAAAAATTGCCATTATATGTTTGAAGTAATGCACGAATTATGTCATGTCACTAAGCACCTTGCTAACGTCAAACCGATTTGAACCTAAATGGAGGTAACAATAATGCAAATGCGAATATAGCGCTAAATTCGGGGGTTAAAGTGGGCTGGAATGATCCAGAACACTGTTTTCGGCTGCGGTAGTCGCAACAAAGCAAAGCTTAACAAATATCAGCAAACACACAAATTGTTTCTGTGTAATGTGTCTGCTAGCTGAATGTACAGCTGCTGTAGTTACCATCGAGAGAAAATGTTTTTTTAAATAACACCACTCAGAGAAGTTAATGTCTTTATATTGTAAAACGTTTGCGAAACAAACTGAAGTATACTAAGACTGTGTTATTCAAAAGTACTGTGGTGAACTGGTGTGCTGGCCTGGTGCAGAGTAACAATAGCTTTCGTGGTCTGGGTAACACATCAATTTGAATTCACCTGATAATTCACTCACACCTTGTGAGGTTTCCGGGCTGCTTCCTCATTGGGGGAGACTGGAGAGAGGTCGTTATTGGCCTCGGATATACAGGCTGGTGTTTCTTGGTGTTTGGGTTTGTTGGAGTTTGGTTCATTTTATTTGTAGCATTTCACATCTTGCATCCAGACACTGAATACACTACTGACTTCACTGATCTTTTAGCTGCTTTAGTTTTGCTATGTTAAATTAACATTTTGCTTACATATCACTTTTACTTGAATAAAGAGAAGTACAGATACCTGGGTTAAGAAATACTCTAGTAAAAGTTGAACTACTAAGTGAACAGTGTCTGCACTTTTGCCACCTCTGCTATTTGTCTGCATCTCCAAATAAGCCTATTCGTGTTGCACTGTGAACCTTGCCTGACCAGTATTTCCATAACAATAAATGCCCTTCAAATTTCTACCAAAGCACAGCTCTGTGTTCTGTTACTTTTGTGTGCTCATTTGCAGAGTTGCATATAGCAGAGCAGCTCTCGGTCCACTCAGAAGGAGTTGGCAGGATGTGTGCCAGTGTACAGGGAGGATCAAACAAACAAAAGAGCAAAAAGAGAAGAAAAGTTTTCAACACATACAAAAAAAGAAGCAGAAAGACGAGCGCTGACACTGGCTCTGCACTGTACCCATCCAATTTGCTTTGTTCCCAGTTACCTGCCCCTGCCATCAGAAGGGGAGCCACTGGGGGCCATATTGGGGCCATCTTTGCTCCCATGGCCCCCTTTCTCGCCACAGCCTTTAAAGTCCTGCACTGCGATGTGCATGGCCTTGATGTTTGCCTTGTACCCTACATGCAAAGCTATCATTATCCATGCCTCTTGACAATCGCAGGCCCTGTCTTTGTTACATCTGCAGCTCTTTGCCTTGGGCTATGACATGACTGTACGGTTGATCTCTTCTCTTTTACATATTGCTCCCTGTGTCTCTCTTTCTCTGTTTTTCTCTACTCAGACTGTGTACCACGGCTGAATCCAACTCTGATTTGACGACTTGTAAAATCTTTTACCTCTCAGCCTGTGTGACACCTCTGCTGCTTTGATCTGTTCGGCAGTTTTCCACATAACTCGCACTACAGTCGGGCAAAAATATCTATTGATGTTTGGCAAACGTTAGCTCGCAGGTTTGCTTTATGTGGTAGTGTTTTTCACACCATCTCTAAAGGCATTTCAGACAATAACAACCCTGACTGAAAAGGGCATAAAAGTAGAAAAGATAAAAGTAAAAAGAAAGGTATATTATCCGTAACATCAAATCAACCGAGAACTAAGCATATGAGGAATTCTGTGTTAAAAGCAATCTTTGAAAAAGCCACAAACTTTCTAATAACAAATATGGAACAGAATCTGCACATAACAATAACTGGACAGCATTCGCAAACTGTGGACCTGGCCAATTTTTGTCTTTGATCACTCCTTCTCAGGATAATCTGACTCACAAGCACAGAGGAAACCGGAGACGGTGAATTTCTTCACAGAGACACACACAGATGTGTGTTATGCATGTTATCTGCTAGTTTCATAAGCTAAACAAAAACTTTCAGGCAGCAGAAGCATTTTAACAACTGAAGACAACATGTCCAGGTTGAAGACACGCTAAAAAACCAACAACAGATGAGTATATCCTCAAAACAACATTAGCTAAATGGATTACATGAATTTAGAACATCATTTGCAGATGAAACCATCTGGAAGCCTGCTGTATCACAAGCTTTCTGTACAGTGGCTTTGCTGTATTAGATTCTATCTTCAATGCAGACGTGATTGTCACCCACTGGTTTCTCAAGTCCCATTCTGAAGCCGTAAAGGAAGCGTTATAGCTGTGCCAGTCTTTTTTTTTGTTGAGTCAGAAGTGACCACATTTGGATGACCAGGTGGAATCAGTGATTACCTAATGGGAGAAAGCTTGGCTACCAAGGTGTGTTAATAAATTTTATTAATGGACTGCAAAAGGCACATTTCTGCTAATTAGCACTGCTATGATTTCACCCATCAAAAATTAACCCTCAACTTCTTGGACTCTCAACACAGCAAGGCAACAGTCAGATAACTGCAATAAAAATACTAAGATGGCATAAAAACTGGATAAGTCCAGAACAGTGACTCATATTAGCCAAGGTGAAGCCTAATGCTTCAGTCATGCTAGAGAATGTTGGAGACTATAGCACAACCAAAATGACTGCGATCCCGTGCAAAGAACTTGCTATTTTGTTGCCTTTGAAATAGTTGCTTCAAAGATGGGGACCAGGTCTGCGACTACTCAGCTAGTTGCCTGCAGCAGATTTGTAATGTCTGCTAGTTTATCAGTTAATTGCTGTATTATCACAAACAGATTGCATGCAATTGCCAAATTGACCTCATTCAATAACAAACTGGTAGCCGACTGACTCTGTCTTTGTGCGCCATTTTTATGCACCAAAATCACAATTGAAGATGGTGATAAAAAAGCACTAAGATCAAGTCAGTCCACTATCAATTGCGACTGGATGGAGTCAAGTTGGCAATTACCTGCAATCTGTTTGTGATAATGAGACAAGTAATCGTGATAAATTGTCAAAAATTGCAAATTTGCACCATCTACATATACAGAAATTCATATTAACTACTTAGGTTCAGAATCTCATACATTTGATAGAGAAATTTCTCAATAAATAATGACATAGTTGCTGCAAAATGAGATTTATTTTCAAAGTTATATAGGCATTCAGCAGCCTTCCTTAATGTAGGAATATAACCTGTACAACAATACAACCAGTTGGCAACCAGTTGTGTCGAGTTCTCTACCGTAAAAACATGCATGCCGACTAACTCTGATTGATTACAGTGTGTTGACAGTCTGTCAGTATTTATAATTATAGACTGATTACTTACCAACCTTTCACAATCTGTCTAAGAGTGTTTACATTCAGTCCATTTGCATTTTTTGCCTCCCACCAGGTCTTGCAATTGAAAATGGTCACCATAACTACTTGCAAACCGTCACCAACAGCAAAAAAAGTTAAATGCAATCACTGAAGAACAGATTTTTCTTAATTACAGAGAGGTTTCCATCCTGTTTTTACTCTAGTGTAACTGTGCTATACCAGTGCCTATGTTGATACCCCTAACTTTTAGTCTTAATGAAGTTAAAAATGGTAAGCTATTTTAAAAAAAAATCAGTAATTGTGCAATTGTTACCTAGGTCAAAATTAGTTCTAGAGATCAGATCAGGAGTTTTTTGCAGCAGGCTGTAAACACATTTATTCCTGCTACAAAGGTTTAACATGCAAGTCTTTGGGAACTGACTCGACTTAGGACTGAGCCTCAAGTGGTCACTAGAAGACCTGCAGTTTTTGGTCACGTCTACTTGGACTAGGCATCTTTGTCCTTTTTAATCATCGATTTCACTGTAATGCTTTGAAATTGTGAAACATACATGGCGTGCAAAGAAGACTCGTGGAGAGACGGTACCACAGTAATGTGGCATATTTCAAAATAAGAATGATCCAATCAACTAAATTAAAGCTTTAAACTTTATGTATTTCTTTTTGAATTGGTTTACTAAGTGTTTAGGTAATTAATAGACCCTACAGAAAAAGAGCAGATGAAAAAATAGTTAAAGCTATATAGAGAGCTGGGTTTTTTTCTATTATGGAAGTCACTGGATGCACCGTGCACTCGAAATCCAAGTCCAATCAATTATACACATCTCCAAAGTCTAAATCTACCCCAGCGTGCAGTCATTTACATTTTGTATTTCAGCCCAAACTCAAGCGCTTTTAATTAGTTTAGCGCTTATAGTCTGCCAAAGCTCATTTGACCTTCACTCTCCTCCTCTGCTTGACGTCTGGACTGTATTTTTGTTCCTCAAAATTCCTCAAAACACACCAATACATGTACACACGCAGTCTAACTATACAGTTTTAAATAGTTTATTCTTTTGTCAGCTATTTGGAAGTATTTTGTAATGCATGAAGCACTTTTTAAACTTTGTTTTTCCATAAATACTCTGTTTTGAAGCCTCCACTGTTTCTGTGTTTTGCACCAAAAGATAACCCCTCACCTCCTACCATCACCCATCCCAAGTATCACACAAAACCACGATGTGGGAAGTCAATGGCTCCCTTTCTCATCAACCACAGGAGGTAGCGGCTCACGGCGTTTCACGAGCCCACCAGTAGTCTTCAGACGAATGACCTACAGCTCGCAGTGCTCAAAGACCTAAACGCTGCTCTGTTCTCCAGGCAAGGGGAGAAAGGATGTGAAGGGGAGTGTAACCGATCGACAATTTCACATAAAAATGATTGCTGAAAATTTCAGTCCGAGCTCAGCTCTGCACACCTACTCTGACAGGCATTATTCAAACTAGCACCAGGCTTCAAGCTCAAGCAAATCATCCTGACTGACCCGTTCTTGAACATGCACTCCAAACCTAGACCTTTGTAGATATTACCTGCTGGAGACGTACATGAAAATGGCCAAAGTCTACCAAAGGTGCAGAAGTCCAGGTCCTTCTGAAACAATGCCTAATAAAATATGTTTAGAGGTTATTACAGATTATTTTACAGCTGGCCTTCCTAATCTTTAGGTATTCTCTTTATATTGTTCTTCAAGCTGTAACTGACTATTCAAATATTTGTTGGCTGTGTAGGTATTCAGTTTAAATACTTACCATTTTTTATTGTACCATTTAATATACCACTGCACGTTTATTTGGTACGTACCATACCAAATGAATGCACTTTTAAAATTTATTATATGCTTGTTATTGACAAAGTCTAAATAGACAGCAGTATAATTTCAAACAAAACTTGAGACCATCCCAGACTAAGTATGTTGTGGGAACCATTTCAACAGCTGTTTCAAAATTAAGCAAAATTTTCGAGAATTTTATTCAGCTAAATCCACGTACAGAGGCCGGGCCCCCGGAGGAGCATGCTAACACTCTCTGTGATGCTTGAATTTTATCAGAATGCCACCGGATAGCAATAGCTGTCATTGCAAAAGCAGATTTCTGGTCTCATATGTTGAATAAAAAATTAATATGTTTTAAAATGGAGGATTATCTGTGGTATGAAACTGCAGACTCACTGGCTAAAAACTCTTCAATCACAGTCAGAACCACCTCTGGGTGATGTCAGAGTAGATATGTTCATCTTTTATACCCTCTGTGTAATGGGTGGGGAATTAATTTTAACTCAGAAACTGGGACTGTTATGGTGGGCCTCACCAGTAATCTAACCTCAGCTGTGCTCAATAATTTGATCTCTTTACATCTTTATTGGTGCAGCCCTCCACAACAGTCCCAGTTTCTCATTTCCCCTTGTGAAAACTAAATGCCCATATAGTAATGGGCAATTACTGTAGTCTACGTGCTTTACCCATACAGTAATCTACTGAGAATATAAACTATATGGACATGTGTAGTGGGCATCCTACACATTACACCTACAGAAGCTGCTGGGCTTCTGTAGGTGTAATGTGTAGAAATCTATGCTATGAAGCTCCTGGTGCACAGTTTTTATGCTGATGTTAATGCTAGAGGAGATTTGAAGCTCTGCAGTCATTCAATCCGCAGAGCGTTGGCAACTTCAGCTGTGTAACTTCATGGCTGAGATGCTGTGGTTTCTAAATGCTTCCAGTTTGCAATAAAACCACTTACAGTTTTTAACCAATCATATTTGAGCACACTAATTCAGCTATTTGACAGCTATTAGCTATGAAATATTCAGTATTTTTGTTAGCCTCTGCATTTATGCAGAAAAGAGGAAATGCTGATCTAGACAAGATTAAAAAATCTCAGATTTTAAATTATCAAAATGTGCTCTTACTTTTTCAATCGTCTCATCCCAGCCTGCCATGAAGGATGGCCGGTGGTCTCTTCCTGTTAAAACGCGGTATTTAACAGAATAAGAGGTAAGGCCCAATACTTTGATCCATATAGTATAAAAATACTGAAGACAGAAGCTGTAAATACAATACCTGATATCTACAAAAATTAACTATTTGATGTTCTCATATATCTCAAGATTTTTTTTAACTCTGGTATGATTAAGGATGTGGTGTAAGTATCATACAGAGAATATAAGGAATACGAGGCCTTGCTACTGAAAGATGGCATCAGGAGAGGAAGGTTTTACTTTAAACAGCAGGATGAGACAGACATGAAACAGAACATGCAGTTTCACATGGAGATGAGAGGGGTTTTTTGGCACGCTGTACATCCAAAGCTGCAGAGAGAGACAGAGAAGAGGAACACAGATGCATGCAAAGTGCTTTGATTAACTTGCATTGTCTTTCAGTGTTGCTTTGCTAACACTGCATACGGCATTTAAATGAAGTCCAAGACAGGGAGGGAGAGTTGACGCCAGAGAGCTTGTGATTCTCTCTGTCTGTCCAATGTCTATTTCAAGACCCCCAACCCCCAGTACGGGAAATTAATAATGAATGCATCCTGTCCGATTTAATTCGGCCCTAATTAGGTCAGGAAAGTTTGGGAGTGAAAGGTACGGTCCAGGCCACGTGATCGGGTCTCTCAGTGGGCAGCCACTTTCATGTGGCGAGAAAAAAGTTGAGCGTGGAACAGAGGGATGGCAGGGGCAAGGCCAGTGCCAACAGTGCCAGCACAGGGACGAAGGGCCAGGGCTGGAGACAAAGATAATAAAACCAAGAAGTGGCAGCTTCAGAAAGCTGCTGAAAAAAAAGACACCAGGGAGATATCAACTGTGGGCCTTCGCCGAGTAGAAAAAAAAAAAAAAAGAAGAGAGCTGTCAGTCTGTTTGTTTGGACTGCGACCGCTGAGAAATAATTATTCCCTTTTAATTACAATTTGGAGAAAAGAAATGTAGTGCTCAGGCTGAGGATGGCTCCTCTAGACAGGGAGGCTGGTGTGAGGCAAACGGAGATGCCCAGACCACAGAGCAAAGTGCCCGAGGACTCACAAAGCAATGTTATCACCTTTAGCACGCTGCCGAGCAAAAGAATAAACGACTTTGATACGACTGCGAGTGCACTTTGGCCAACTTGGGTGGCAGTGTGCAGTTAAAGCAGAAACTCTCCAGCAGGAAGAGTTCAGAGCACTGGGGGGGGGGAGGAGGAGGGGGTGGGGAGGGGGGACAGATGAAGGTGACAGCTTTAGAGGTTAACCTCGATTTTAAGTCCCAACAGGGTTGGAAAATCCCGCAAGGCTAGATATCGCTCTGATCTTTCACATCTAGCTCACAGATATTGTACCAGACAGTGCCAATAATATCTCTTCAGGACAGACGGAAAGACCTAAAATGTACTTCAAAAGGTTCCCCGACATTCTTCAACTCTTTACTGAACAATGAGCTTTACTTCCGACATATATTTTTAGCTGATGAAATAAATCTGAATAACAAATTCCTCTTCTGTATGAAGACTGGCAGAGAGTAGCAGCTCCCCTGATTCAAATGATGCCAACCTGCTTAGTGGAGGCGATCCAGATGGAGTATCAGTTCAAGTACTGTAAATCTGCCTGATTGGAGGGGTTCAGACATTTGCTGGAGAAGGGCGACTTAAAATCAAATCTAGCTGTGATGTTTCACCTGAAAATAACTTCAAACCTCTCTCTTGACTTAAAGGAAAAACTGTGAATCTGCAGCGCTGTGACAAAGTCTTTGCCCGCTTCCTGATTTCTTTTCTTTTTTTGCATATTTGTAATGTGTCAGATCATCAAAAAAAATGTTAATACTAGACAAAGATAACCCGAGTAAATACAAAAAGCAATTTTAAAATGGCAGCAATCAACTGGCAATGAGTCTTTAACATCTCTGTGGAGGAATTTTGGCCCACTCCTTTCAGAATTCATTTAGACACGCTGGAGGGTTTTCCAGCATGAATGGCCTGTTTAAGGTCATGCCAAAGCATCTCAATCTGATTTAAGTCCAGACTTTGACTAGGCCACTCCAAAAAATGTGTTTTTTGAGCCATTCAGAGGTGGACTTCCTGGTGTGTTTCAGATCATTGTCCTGTGTAACCCAAGTGCTCTTGATGGTCAGATGTCCTCCTTCAGGATTTTCTGGTAGAGAGCAGAATTCATGGTTCCATCAGCAAGTCGTCCTGAAGCAGCAGAGCAGCCCCAGACCATCACACTACCACCACCATGTTTGACTGTTGCTGTGATGTTCTTTTCATGAAATGCTGTGTTAGTTTATGTCAGACGTAACGGGACTCAAACCTTCCAAAAAGTTCAGCTTTTGTCTCGTCAGTTCACAGAGTATTTACCCAAAAGTCTTGGGGATCATCAGGATGGTTTTTTTGGCAAATGTGTGATGAGCATTCCTATACGTCGTTTAAGCAGGGCAAGAAAGAAAAAGACAGATCAAAAACAGTGAGATGACTTCACGATGGAAAAAAACTACATTACCAAAAATCATCCTGGTTAGTAAATACAGGAAGAAAAATTTATAAAAGAAAAACAATTACAGCTGGTGTAACTGGTTTGTTGTAACAAATAAAGGCACTAATTGTCACGGCTGCGACGGCAGACATGTGGAGTGGTAAGAGAAGGACCCAAGTGCAGGCACTGACTTTACTGAGAGTGAGCTTTTATTTACAGTTGGTGGGAAAACAAACAGAAGCGGAGATGGGCAGGGACAAAAACTAAGAAAAACCTAAACTGGGAAAACTAAATATAACACGAACCAGAAACAAGAAACTAGAAAATCTGGAAACGCGAGGGAACGAAGAGCAGAGGAAATCCAAAGGAAACACGGAGGAACGCAGGGGATGAAACACAAAGGCAACATGGAGGATGACACGCAGAGGTAACGTAGGAGAAAACGCAGACAATCCGACGAGGAACACACACACTATATATACACACACACACACACACACAAGGAAACGAGGAAATAGCAGACAGGCAGGGAACACGGCTGACACTAATGAGACGAGGAGACAGGGAGGAAGCAAAACAGACTACACTGACACAGGACACAGACTGCCAAAGTAAAACAGGAAATACATGAACATAGAACCCAGGACACTAGACATAGGCACGGTGACAAAACCGAAGGGCTGAAAAATCTCTAAAGTACTAAAGAATAACTAAGGAAACTAGAAATATGAAAGACAAAGCCTAGAAAAAGCACCAAGTCATAGAACAAAAAGAAAACAAAACATAAACACGGAGTCACCAGACTCTGGACTATGACAATAATAATGAAAGTCAAAGCGGATATCTCCCTGCATTCATCCTGAAAAAAAAAACAGCTTAAAATTTTGAACACTTTTCTCCTTTTATTACTACAGATTGACACTGATGGATTGTGTATCTTGCCCAAGGATACTTCAACATGCAGACTGGAGGAGCAGAAGATCAAACTATCACCCTTCAGTAGTGGCCAGCCCGCTATACTTCCTGAGGCACAGCTTTCCTGCACACTAAAAGAAACTAATTTAATGCAATACAACAAATGCTGAATCCCAAACTGTGTTCAAACTATACTGTACGGGAGAAAAGAATTACAGTCGGAGGATTGTGGATTGCTATCAATCGATCCACCATTAATACAACTATTCAGGTTTAAGTTACACTCACCAGGTTAGCTAGGTTTAAGACATAAAAGTACCCCGTTAAGCTACAAAGATTAGAACGATTCTTTTTAGGGTTAGAAAAAGATGGTTTTAGTTAAAATGCGATGGTTCTCAAGGTGCCGTATACATGTATGTACATGATTCATGCAGAAATGCATTAGCTGCAATATAATGAAAAAAGAAAACAACAGAACATTTGTTCAACAGATGTCCATGTGCATGAATTTCCACGAGACCGGGTTGTCCCAAGTCAGCTTTAGAACCACGCTGCTAAAGTCTTTTTTTTCTTAATGCCCTACAATAATACAATTCTGGGGGCAGAGTTACATTCAGCTCACTGCACGTACAAGGGCAACAGTGAGGTGAAAATCATAAAAAATAATTTCTAAAGACAGATAAAGCACGGTTAGAGAAGCTTATCAATAATCGAGCTGTCAAGAAACATGTAGATAAGCTGAAGAGGCAGAAATGTCCGTTAATGTCCTGCTTTGATATCCTGCCAGGTTTAAAGGATGTTATTTCTGCAGCAGAATACCAATCAGCCCCTGGGAAACCTCTCCCTCCACTGCCAGCCAAACCACACTTGTGTTTACTGCTGCACTAAAATAGACGGAAACCTAGGAGGTAAGCAATACGTACAGTAAGGAGAAGTTAAATTCAAATCTGTATGACAGACATGTTGTTGTTGTTTTTAAATCTGATAAAATATCCTGAAGTTCCTTGCTTTTCTTTTTTTTTTTTTTAATTTTCACTGCAAAAATGTTTTCAGCACTAAATATTCCTCTCTGTACAAAGCCTAGATACTCATCTGTGCTTTCCTCACAAGTCAAATGAACCCTTTGTGAATTAATTTAAATAAGAGCCAACAGGAAATTGACCTCTATGGGGGGAGCAATTTTAAATGAAAACCCAGTTTCAATCAAGTGTGTAGCAAAAAAGAAAATATAATAATAACGGGGAAAAGGTTTGGAGAGCTGTGTCACGAAACAGTCGACAGTTCAACCTTTTCCTTTTACTCTGTGCTGTTATTCAAGCCCAAACCTGCTCTCAGGATTTTAATACCAGCAGACCTTTCTCCGTCCTTTGGGAGCAGAAAAAGTAGAGAGATATAATCCTTTTCCCTGTAGAAAACGCCTGCAAGAGAGAAGACTAGCACCGAATCAAATTATTCTCATAAGATGGTATGACCTTAGCTACACTTTATTCAAGGCTTCTTACCTCCACAATTTAACTGCTGTTCTTTTTTTCCCCTCGACAACTTCTTGCCATGCATGAATCACAGGTTAAATGCATTCCTTTCAACGCCGCGACGGAAATATAATTATGTTTTACAAGTCGACTCTTATCTGTAGCCTCCTTCATTTCCACGCCGACTCTCGGTGTATTTTGAGGGCTTTTCAGAAGTACTTTACGGTGTGTCAGGTTGCTGTTCCTCCGTGTAAATGCACTATTGTATCACTGAAAAGGTCTCTCCTCTCCACATCAGGGAGGCAAAAAACATGGTGTAAATAACCTTTATGGCGCACTTCACTTTCTTTTAGCAGTATGAAAACTGCTGCGCACCGTATAGTAATAGAAGTTAAGTGGTTTTCAGCAGCTTTACAAAAGCCGTAGGTTAAAATATACAAATATAGCCACTTTTATGAATACTGTACTGTGTGATGTTTAAGGAATACAAAGGATTTGTAGATGCTAATCTGTGAAGGATCAAGCACATAAGGTCGAAGTTTGAAATCAGGGTTTCTCGTAGCTCAAAACGGGTGTTTGGGGCCTGAACAACAATCGGTCTTTGTATAGTTATAGTCTCAGGCCCCGTTTACACAACTACGTTTTCCCTTAAAAACGTATACTTTCCCCTTCGTTTGCACCTTTCATTTACACACAAACGGAGATGTCGCCTCTGAAAACGATTCTTTCTACACACTGCGACGCAAAAGTGGAGATTTTGGAAAACGCCATTTTCGCGTGGCAGTGTGGACTGCAAAAACGGAGGCTTTCAGTAACAATGATGCATTTTAGTCATGTGATGCAGTCATTTGACCAATTCAACTAAGATGGCGGACGGCATTGTACAGCAGTTGTTTTGTTTGCTCTCAATTTTGACAGCCCTCTTAAAGATTAATATCAGTTTGTACATGCTCCAGATAGCTTTTCTTCAAAGAAGACGGAATGTAAAGTAAATAAGTAAATAAACGGCAGACGGAAATGACGCAGGTCGAATCGTCTTACGTTTCACGCATGCGCGGTACAGGAACGTAAGCATTTTCAGTGTGGATGAACAACTCTTCGGAAACGATTGAAAACGATAGTGTGGACGCGGAGCGTTTTTAGACGAAAACGCCGTTTTCAAATTTATCCGGAGTAGTGTAAACGTAGTCTCAG
>VVHJ01016175.1:29917-40925 GCA_015107715.1 Tylochromis polylepis
TAACCCAAAAAAAAAAAATTTTTTAATTTTTTTTTTTTTTAAAAATTTTTTTTTTTTTTTTTTTTTATTTTTTTTAAAAAAATATTCTGAATAATTCTTATTTTTTGAGCCCTTTTTGATTATACTATTTAATAATTGTGTTCCCCTAAATCCACCTTGAGGGCGGCAATGGCTCTTGTTGTTCCATGTTGTATCATGTCAAACGTATGGTTCTTTTGTTTAGTTTTGATCTAAACTTGGCTGTTGCCTAAAGCTTTACATCCCAAATACCCCCCAAGATAAGGACAAGGAGTCTGTTTAACGCCTCACATGAACTTACACACACACACACACAGTGGGGCATTGTATGTGTGATAGAGCATAAGACACATTTGTGGTGCTATTCCACATATAACTAAGTAACAAAGTGATACTACTATTACTAAAGTGCTATTGTTAAAATATGTGATCAATACATTAAAGATATTTCCCATCACAATTCCACCCTTTGATTCCTCAACTAAGAATACCATAAAAATATGAAAATTACTTTTCTCACTCTTGTACATAACATCAACAACATTACACACCCAAAGATTTTTCACAATGTGCATCCTCCTACAGTCAGAAAAAACAATTTCATACTTTAATGTTCATCCTCACTCTCACTATCCTCTCCTCTTCATCTGAGTCTCCACCCTTTTGTTCATTTCCAATCATCCTCATAGTCTAACCTTCATATGCAAAAGATGACAGTAATAATACAAAAGAAAACTTCACAAAAATATCAGATTACACACACACAGAAATATGAAACGGCATTAGTTGTTCATCTGCTAAAAGAAAGCTTCAACTTTTGTTACATTGAGTTGTTCATTCATGAGAACCTGTTGTTAAGATAAGGAAGTCATTCAGTGTGAGACACATTTCTCCACTTTATCATCAACTCCATCAATCCATGTTTCCCAATTTAGTAACTTTTTCTGTCAAAGAACCCTCATCCGCAGTATTTCTAGGGATTAAGGTACACACGCCTCACCAAACATCAGACACACTCCTTTGTGGCGTTTCTATTTTGCCTCGTCTAGATGTTTGCCATCGGGGACAGTGAATACGACCGAACCTGTGGATCAATGACTAAAACAAAACATAAGCTAATTTTGATGTTAGTGCTTCTCAAAGTCTGGGGTAAAACCCAGAAGTAGCCATGTGTTTCCACACTGCCACCATACATCAGACACTTTTGAGCTAAATTTTTCACAGAGTGATAGATCTTCATTTTCTATCTATGCAGTGTACTGTAGTTTTTACTGTTGTAGGGCAATCAACCCATTTAAAACAGTTTAAAACATCTCAACAGCATTTACAATTATCATTACTGTCCCCACATCAGTTATGCTTATTGGGGAAAACAAAACGATCAATCACATTTAGCGCTGAAAGAACAAGCTCATTCTCTGGGTGCTCCAAGCATGTTTGAGGCCAAGTAAAATCCCTCAAGGAAGTGAGATGACCCCAAAATCCTACTTTTAGGGTGTCAAACAATGTATCAGAATTCAGTATGTCAAAGGAACTTACAACTGTTGTTGCTATATTTACTAGGATAATGAGGATATAATCCACTTACGCATCAGGAACTGGCGTACTAGATAAACAGTCTAGCTACCCTACAACATGTGCACAAGTACTTGTTAGTTAAGTAGCTGTGAAATTTGCATACTGTAATTACTCCAGTCACTTTAATCAGGGTCAGTACTCTAAAAGAGTTTGTGATGTTTGGAAAGTCATGTAAATGTATATCATTTGTAAAGTGATTAGAAAAAAAAAATCACACCAGTGACCACCATGACCTAAAAACACACTGAACCTTTCAAGTAAAACTAACTTGACTGTTTAATCAGGTGTTATCTGCGTTCCATCGCTGATCCCTCGCAGGTGACAGTCTCTCGCTCTTCAGTCACTAAGTTGGAGCTTGGCATGCTCTTGTTGGAGGAGGACACTCTTTCACTCCTCACTCTCTGTTCCAATGCAGCTGTAGGTTAAAAGGGCAGAGCACGTCATACACCCTTTGTTGTCTTCCTCAGTGTTTGGGTTATTGCTGTGGTTCTGGAATCTTCTTGTGATGACTAGCAGGACCTCAAATGGCACGACCCTTGACCTCAACTGCTGTCTGGGTTGTCAACTGTGCCTGGAATGGTCCCTGCTTCTGCTGGTTCTCTGAAGACTTCTAACCATTTGGAAAGTATAGCAACCATCATCAAACCACATTTTACTTTCAGTTCAGTGAACTTTACTTATGGGTCATCAAAAACTTTATCTGTACCACCTGTAGAGGTTTTAATACCTGTGCATGAATTGTTAGTCACACAAATCACAGAAAAATTGCAAAATAGTTTTAAAGTAAACCTGGAATCCCTCCTTTGACACATGGTCCCTTCCCATGCGTCAACTCACGCTAACTAGGAGAATTTAAAAAAAGAAAAAGTTAGATACATTATTTCTTAGGCAATATCAGGACTTCTCCTCTGGAGTAGCTTTGCTCCGGGCCTGTAAACCTGTGTCAGGAGATGAAGTTAGTGTGGTTTTCATGCTAAGTCTGTTTAACTCCTGGCTCCGCCACTGCATCCACACTACAACTTCACATTTACTGTAGGTCATAGGAGTAATAAAGCATCCAGCACTACAGCCACAAGTTTGTCATGTGCAATGGATTTCCCTAAATCAACAAAAACACTACTGCTTCCATAATATGCCCAAATCATGGATCATCCCACATGTTGGTTCAAAATTACTGTAAATAGTGACTGATCTTAAGTACTGTCACTCACTTGTTTTAATACTACGAGCTCAACAACTTGAGATGAATAGTGATATGATAATGAGCCCAACACTAAGATGTTCTGTGACCACTGCATATCCTGCTTTGCTTTCACTGGTGGCTGGCTGTGTGATACCAAAGCCTCCACAAAGACCTTCAGAGAAAACATTAGCCAGTGGTGTGTCCTGTAGGTCAGGTCTGGATAAACGGATTCCAGAGGTGCTGCTGTAAATCATGTGGTTAACCTTCTGCTGCTGTGAAAGAAGCGACACTGGTTTTAACACAGTACATTTTCACATTTGTATACACATTTTCCCCACTGCGACATTTGGCATTTTCCAACAATACAATGTGGTACCATAACCAACAAGCAGCTAGTAAAAACACAGTTTCCTTCATACAGAAGGTTACATAGAAAGTGGCAGTTAAAGGTTTGCAGGGCCCACACGCTCATGTGAACCTAGAAGCCTCCCCCTCCTCTGGTCGCTGTCATCCTTCTGCTCCTGCAAAAACATACATACATACATACATACATCCTTTTCCCACTGTCTGGGTGAATTGTTCATTAGCACAGGCTAATCCTAAAATAGGTGCAGTCTTTAATCTCAGTTTCAAGTCAGTCAAAACTTGTCTACATCATCAGTCTGTCACAGTCCAGTCAGTCCCCTCACATGTATCATTGCTGATAGTGGAGCCTCTCGCGCAGCATACTCAAGTCTCCACCTGACAGCAATATGACGTCATATCAAAAAAGGGGGGAAAAAAACAATTCTTTATGATTTTTGGAATGGATTGAATTGCTGCAATCCTTTTAGACACAGTGACTTTACCATCTGATGTGATCAGTGTCCCAGATAGGTGAATTTCTCCGAAGCCCACTGTAATCTGGAGAAGCTCGCCTTGCATTTGCTCTCGATAAAATATTTTATAGCGTTTTAGTTTCAATCTTGCAGGCCTGCTTAAAGGGAGAGCTCATTATTAAATCATCAATGCATAAAATATCACCCCCTAGAGGGATGTCACCTGACAGGTTTTCTTTAAGTGCACTGTTACAAAAAAATAATATATATATATATATATATATATATATATATATATCCAAGCGTAATTTTTCTCTTAGAAAGAGAAAACAAACCAAAACTAACTGGCAGGATCAACCTTGTACTAAAACAAAAATAAAAAATAAATACGTTAGCCAAATAGATCACAGAAAATTTTTTTGCTTCCTGGTGGAACAATATGGTGTAGGGGTTGGGAACTTCAAATGCCATGTGTGCAGTGCTGCATTCACTGCTTCTGGCTTTAATTAGTTACTGATGCTTACTTGGTCTGAAATCAGACTTAGGAGTCACTACCCCCGTTCATTTCTCCCACATCACATTTAGTTGTTGCCTGCAAGTGCTCCAGGATATCACGCAATTCTGGAGAGTCTGGGGTCAACTGGCATATTTCCACCTGCTGAATACGCAGAGAAATTTTTTTTTTAGCAGCCACACAGTTCACACAGCACTAATAATATTCATCATTAAATGCTTCCTAAACACCTCATTGCAATGTTTTATCCCTGGAATCTGTTTCTTCCAAGGTTTGTACTGTCGCAGTCATTTAAGCCACAGACCCAATAATTTTATTAAGCTTTTAAAATAAAAACATGTGAAATGCTGTCATGTATTTTACAAAGCGAGTTTGTTCCCATGTAATCAGGTGTGTGTGTCTAAGTGCAAGCTTCACCTGTACATCAGAAACAGGAAACTCAGCCTGTTGGAGTCTCCACTCATTTAACCTTCTGCAACATTCTGTTCAGTTGTGTTATAATCAAGTCATCTTTCCCTGATATCATAACCCACTAATTTACATATCAATTCATAACCCACTAAGCTGACAGGACAACAGAAATCAATGTTTAAAATATTATCACGAGTGAATTTCCTTCATACAGTAAATCACCTGTATTGCTCAATCAGCAGAAAGCATCTTATAAGTTTAGTATATTAACAACTAAAATTATTGTCTGATCACTGGTTGGTAACACCAGTTTCTTTTTTTCCTTTTTTTTTTGTCCTGCAACCTGGATTGTTAATTGTCAGCAGTGGATGAACTCAGCATTTGGTAACAAGTGTCTGTTAAGTTTTCCCTGTTTTAACACTGATGAGAGATATCGGCATGTTCATGAGTGTAAGCTGATCTTCATTGCATGTGTGTGTGTTAGTAGACGGGTTAATACATTCTCTGCATGTGTGTGTGGGCATTGTTTCACCTCACTGCGTGGTGCGTAGCTGCGTGGTCGGGGTCAGCGCTTTGTTTTCCTTCTTCTGCCGCTTTCTTTGCGTCCAGCTTTCCCTATGCGTAGCGAACATGTTGGCATACTTCGGCCAGCCTTAGTTGGACCGCTCCCCTTATGTAGAGTCACTTGACCTCAGCTGCTACGTCTGGTCTCAGTCCTCGGTAGATAACCCCACAGTGGTGACTTTCATAGGGGGTGGCGTTTGCTCTGTCCAGGTCATCAGGCTTAACGATGCCAATGTTGGCCTCGACTATTGTCATCAGGCGATGGATGAAATCATCAGCTGACTCTCCTCTGTGTTGTTTGCAGAAGTATATTTCAGTCACATCTGCTTTATCCATGGAAGCCTGCCGCGGGCCGTTGTTCAGCGCTGTTATGGCGTCTTGGTAGGGCCGATTTAACTCTTTTCTTTGTCCACATCTCTTTTTCTTTTTCTCGCAACATACTTCATGCCTTCTATCCCACATTTCTTTACCATACAATCAAAAATTGAGTTTTCCCCCAGACTACGGGTCACGCCTCCTGCGGCTCTCTTTGCCGTGCGGCTGAACTCACCTCCCATCACAGCAAGGCGTCCCCCTTGCGACTTTTCTTCCTTCACTTGCGACTTTTCTTCCTTCACTTGCGTGCCACAGTAAAAAGTGCTAAAAACCCACCAAACTAGCCCACCCAACTTGTTTGGTTTCCAGGATCGAGCACTCAGAGTGCATCTGTCAACTGAAAAAACCCAACTCGTTGAGTGTTTACAGTTATCCCAGCGCTAATTTTGCACAATTTCGTAGATCCACGCAACCTCCAGCACCGGACTATAGGTCCAGGCACTCTATGAGGCCTGTGCACCCCTTGTAGTCTGGTTGAAGACTCTCCCCCAAATCAAAACAGCTCACAGTTGCAGATTCTTTGCAGTTCCCCTCTCTCTCTCTCTCTCTTTTTCCTCTTTTGGTTAGTCAGAATTCCCACATGTGTGAGTTGCTGGAGTGCATCCCGCAGTTCCCCCTTTGTTAAAAACAGTAGGACTGAGGTGATCCTCCCTCAGGATGGCCAGTCACTGCGGGCCCGTGATTCAGCGAAGCTCACTTGGGGAATCCGTTTGTGACGCCAAATTGTCGTAGAAATTTAAAATAAACTGCAAACACTTGGTGAGCATTTCTTGATTCGGTTTAATCACGTGCTGCAGCACGGAGAGAACGCTCTGGTCAAACGCAAAAGTGGTCTCTAACATTGGCCGCCGCCCTGATCTCTTACACACACACACACACACACACACACACACACACACACACACACACACACACACACAGAGGCAAAGACATTCCACAACTCTTACATGTTGCCCCATCTCACAGGGGCGGGTTATACCTTCAGCCCCGTCCTTGGAGCCTTCCACTCAGAAAGTTTTGTGTTTTGCGACTCGCAAACCGAACATAATTGCCGGCTTTGTTTTACTGTCTTTTCTGGGGAGCGTGTGACATGCTGCGTTATGATGACTCTGAATACTAACATCCCTTATTTGAAGGAATTTTATCACTTGCTGTTCAAGCGTTTGCAGCTCATCTGCCAGGGCATCTTCACCGTCTTTACCTCCGCCAGCTGTTGTTCTGGTGTAGGTTCGGTGTTGCGTCTCCAGTCCACTTATGACAAAATCATCCATTCTTGTGTATTGTGTAAGTTCCTCGATTCGCTGTTCCAAGCCATCTGTTTTCTTATCCTTCTCCTTTATCAGGTTTTTTTAGTTGTTTTATCTCATCCATTAGGTCATGCAGCATATGTAGCAAATTTAAATCAAAAACTGTACCTGATTTAAATTTGGCCAATATTCCTTTTAGGGTCCTTTTCTTGTGCATATCTCGGTGGCTTCCAGTGCAACTTCAATTTTTATAATTGTTCCCTGAAGTATTGTGATCATGTCTATATTTTTATCAAACTCGCATAGATAATAGTCATCAACTGTCTCGCAAACTCACTCCACTTTCGTTTGGCAAATCATCACTGGTGGTAAAAGTGAGGTCTCTGGTCCACCAGTTTTCAGTTTTCAAAAACATTCACAAGGATATGCAACTTTATTTCATCCTGCGAGGTCAAACTGTCAACTAAACATGTAATATCCTAACGTATCTGAGGAAAGATCTAATCTGTGACACATGCCATTGTGTGCCAGCACACTGTGCATTGAAAGAACTGAATTTTTTGGGGGCCATACCAACACAATCTTTGCTAACCACCAGCCCACTTGGCTGCTAGCAAGTTGCTTCACTTCTACAAAATAAAAGTCAAGCTGATGGTTCACTGTTTTGACACACTGGAGGAAATCTAGTGCACACAACAGAGGCACAAGTGCAAGGGGACAGAACAAGACCTACTCTGAGTGAGCTAAATATAGCCACCATGCTAGAAGCCCTCTCTGAACATGCTTATGAAGATAAACCTCAAGGGTAGATTGACCAAATTTAAATCCAAGTATACGTTTCATTTTTATTGGCTAATTCTTGTAACTTTTTGGTCACGCATCATTTTTACAAGTTACTGCTGGAACAGCATATTTTCCCAGTGGAGACCATGAAGATTATTCTTCATCATATTGTGTAAATATTCAGCCTTACTAAGCCATTGTGTTGTGTCCTGATGCATGATCTCTCATGATCTTGTAGTGTATGTATAACTTATTAGATTTGTGCAATATCCAGGCTTGTTCTGCTTTTCTGTGGTGCAGGTCTCCACCAAAACACACAAAGTACATATGCTGCACCAATCACAAATATTTGTGCGCACAATTTTCAAGTAGGAATACAATTAAATGTATGATGAAGATAAAGTTGTATTTCTCTTCACTGTAGGTAAAGATATGTTTTCCTTATCCATGTAAACTTCATTTGTATTAATGTGGTGTGCTGTTTGCCTTTGCCAAGCAAATTGAAAGCTTCCTTCAAACAAACACGTTCTGTAAATAGTCAGGGGAAAAAAAGGTCTCAATCCTAAATTAACCAATTTTTCATTATGTTCTAATAGCAATGGCTTTTAATTAAACACGCCTTTCCCAAAATAAAAATGCATTAAACAGGCATTTGCACTATTAAATTGTTATTTTCCCCACTACTAATTTGCTGGACTGGAGGCTGGTGGTTAAGTTATTTTTGTCTTGTCAAAGTGACAAAAGTATTTAAACTTTTCTTTACCTTCACCCTAGCATATTTTTCCACACATAAGCTTTTTAGGGTCAGAACAATATTTACACTTTTGCCACCAGGGAGCTGTTAATCTGTGGCTTGCACTCCTTGCTGCTGAAATGACTCCTTCCCTGCAATTGCTCTAGGAAATTAAGCTTATTTGACTGTTTCCCATACAGTGATTCACTCAGAGGAGCAGTATCTGTAAACATAAACTTAAAAGTTATTATGCCTTTAGATACTGTGTGTGGGATTTATGCAACTTCTTCTTAATTTGTCTCTGCAGCTTATTTTAATGTGGGGCATTTGAAGAGCAAGTTTAAAATTAGTATTTTTCTGCCACGTTTCATCCCCTACGTTGCTCTTCATTTAGCTGAATTGCAGGAAGTCATTGAAATTCTGAAGACAATGGGTAACCCTTTAGCTTAACCAAGATTTGTAATTTACCACAGTGAAGTTCAGCATCCACAATACAATCTCTGTGCACCCACGACAACCATCGACCTGGCTTCTGTTTTGAGATTTATTCAAATGTTGTTTTGCAGCTTTCTCAGGATATTTGCTACAGGCGGCTGGTAATTGTACACAGTATGAATTGTAGACACTGATTACTTGTTTGTTTCATAACCAGGAAGAGACAACGAAGTGAAGAGACATTTACAATTGATCTGTTTGCAGAGCCACTGCAGGATTCAATTTGTTAACTTTGTTAATGTGTTGATAGTTAAGCTAAGCTTTTATCACTCACCTATATGTCATTTTGACTTAAATATTTATTTATTGCTTTTTGCATAATGTAATTTTAGGGTTTTTGTTTTGATCAATCACAATTCCTGATGGTAAAACTACAAAATGTAGTGGCTGTCATACTTCTCTGTTTGAAGAGTAGGCTAAAATGTGAATGGGCAGATTCACATTCACAGACTTCTGAAGACCCACCAGAGACCACAGTAGTGTCTTTACATTCACTCGCAGTTTAGAGTTACCAATTAACCTAACCCCATGTCTCTGGACTGGGGGTAGAAGCCAGAGTACCTAGAGAGAACTCAAGCAAACACAGGGACAACATGCAAACTCCACACAGAAAGGCCCCAGCCAGGTGGTGGAGGCAAACTCGGGGCCTTCTTGCTGTGAGGCAACAGTGCTAACCACTCAACACATTTATAAAGATCTCAATTTCTTAAAACAGTTGTGCATTTATTTAAATCCTTTTTTGTTATGTTGCAGCACTTCTTATATTGATGTCACCAGTTAGTCACCAGCAAAATGTGGCAATCAGCATCATACTTTTTTAAGTATGGCAATCTCCTGTGTTAAACACAGCAAAAATTACTCTGATGTAAAGGCTATCTCTGCTGTCAAGTCTTGCCCTGCTGACGTAATGTTAACCCATCTTGCACAGCTGTCAGCCACATCTATCTTCCTGTGAGGGGAAATGACAAATATTTTCCATTAATAACTAAATCACATGATAAAGGAGAATAAATAAATGTAAATTTAATTACCCTCTATGCTTTTGTCGGCATTCATGCGACATTGGGAGTCTACTTGTGGGAATTTTTCGTTCAGGAGACATTGATTAATTATGCCACACACAATTAGCCTATCAAATCGAGTGTGTCCTCCTCTCCTGTGGAAAGGTGATGTCAGAATTTTATGGAGCATTAGGCAGTAGTGCTCCTTGTGTTTTCTCAGAGCGCCCCAGAGAGAGAGAGAGAGCATTGGGGGGAGGAGTGCATTTGCAGGCTGTTTTTGTATGAATAGGGAATTATGAAGCCTGCAGGGTAAAGAGAAGGCTAACTGATCCTTTTAGACCAATGTCAATACTGATACCCATCACTGTTTGCACTCCCAGCAGGGTCCATGGCCTGCCTGTAATGTTTGTAGCATCTCTGTGATTGAGAGGAGAAATGACAGTGAGACAAATTAAGAGAGCAGGCAGAGATTGCTGCCCTATAGCTCCTCATTCCAAAATGCAAATTGTCTACTAATACGGCTACGTTTTTTATGCATTGCATAGATGGAATCGCTTAGAAAATGCAGAATTATTACTCCTAACCCACACTCTGTGTAGAGCACAATATAATTTATAATGTAGCACATTTCTCCATAAGCAACATTTTTCAGTAAATGTAAGGTCTATTTAACAATTCTCAGCTCTCACCACGTGTTTCTTTATGGAGTGCCTATGGTCAGTTTGTGAGACTTACCAACATGTTGCCTCATCAGTTTAAAAAGAAAATCTTTTGAAAGTTGCCTGTGAAGGTTCTCAGTCATCCAGGTCATCGTAGTCTAAGGAGCTTGGAAAGAAAAGCGACTGGACTTCTTTAGGTTTCTTGAAGATGTTTCACCTCTCATCCGAGAAGCTTCTTCAGTTCTAAGAGGAATCAGTGGAGAGTCCCAGATTTAAAGCCCTATGTGAGTGTCCCCAAGAGGGTCATAGACCCCCTATTGATCCTCTACCTAATCACACAAGCCAAGGTGCGAAAACGGGTGTGGGTCACAATCAGCCAAGGTTTCGGGTGAACCCATTGTGAAACCTAGCCCCACCCTATCATGTGATTTACTGAGGTCAAATGGCCCAGGATGTGAGTGGGCGTTAAGGCGTCTGGGAAGGGATCTCAAAACTGGATTATAGATGGCAGACAGTTGGTGTCGTAAGCCACCGCCTCTGTTCAAAGATGGTCGTTCACAGTGGACATAGATGGCTTCTTTCACCCCTTGCTCAAACCATCTGTCTTCTCTGTCCAAAATGTGAACAAT
>VVHJ01016178.1:21364-37970 GCA_015107715.1 Tylochromis polylepis
GTTGGTTTTGGTGATTACTGATCTTAGCTTTTTGTTTTCTGTTCTGGATTTACTGACTTACTGTGCATTTGCACTTCCTATTAGTTTGTGTCTTAACTCTGTATCTTTCTCTGTGCATACAAGACACATCAATTTTATGTGGCTTAAATGTCAGCCAAAGAGCCAAAGAGGGAATCTGCAAAAGAAATAGGAAGAGAAAAGCTTGGGGCAGAGGGAGAGACAGAAGAGGTATTTTGAGTTTTTAAGAGGGGAGGGAAGAGGGAAAGGGGAAAAGGTACGGGAGGATAGCACATATAAAAACACATGAGGAAAAGTCTTAAGAACAGCTGCATCCTCATTCTAAACTGGGACCTCGGGGAAAGGGAGCAGAGCTGAGTGGGCATCTGGTAGACTGTTAGTGCTGGTTTAGAGGTTATGCAGAGGTTACATGTAGGCTTTGTGTAGGTGTCATATGCAGGCGTTCTTACTGAATGATTTATTGCAATCCAGGCAATCACACGGGCTTTTCTAGAACAGTGAAGATTTAGACAGGGGGTTGGTATGAGGTGTTGTGATGATTTTTCACTGATTAGCCTATAATGAAGCTGACATTATTTTTCATAATGTCTGTGTCCCTAGTAGCTTATTATCACACTATCCATTGTGCTTGGTATGTGTCTCTGGCATGGCTGCATAAAAGTAAATATTAGCTTGGGCCTGATTTAGGATGAATATGGCAAGTTCAGAGTAAGGACACATTTTTCAAGCTACCAGAGTTACAGGAAAGAGAAATCATTAGGGATAATTGCTCAAGGAATAGTTACGGTTTTCTAGTGTCAGTGGGCCAGGCTGCAATGGGAGTAGAGTTTGGATTTGGGGGTACTTCAGGGTTTGATTTGGCTAGCCTCAAGAAATCATTAAAGTGTCTCATTGGTTGGAGATTCCCTCACCTGGACAGGAAATAGGAGAGGCCAAACAGCTGTGTAAATGGTCCAGATAAGATCACAGAGGAACAAAGGGTACATAGCAGTCTGGAGGGAGGACAACTACGTCTACTGTAGCAGAGTGGAATTCATTATGTTGCTGTAGCACTCTCTCCAGTAATATCAAGTTTTGATGAACAGATTAATATTGGCAAACCCTCCCCTCTCAGCAGCGAAGGGTCGTCTCTGTTCATGATTAATGTTCTCTCTACTGAATGGAGAAGCACAATTAAAGGGGCAGGTCTTTTTTTTTTTTTCTAACTCATTTTACCTTAAGCCTCACTTGTTGTATGAGCTGCTACTATCTACATTTATAAAGACAAACTAACAAAGCAGAATTGAAACATACTGTAAAGGATGGGGGAAAAAGCAGAACAAAAAATATAAAAATCCTTGCCGCTTCATCCAGATCGATGTGCATTATCACAAATATTTATTGCTGAGCGCATAGGAAGCTGGTGACCTCAGCTGTTCACGCTTGACTGCTGTGGCTAGACAGGACGGGGAAGGGAGGGGGAACAGCGGGGAGACGTAGAGAGAGAGATGCCACGTGGGAGATTGAATTAATGAGACACAAGCTGTGTGACAGTATAGCTGTGTGTCTGTCTGCCGCTCTGCCTGCATGGCTGCCTAATTATATGTCTCTTATTCGTCTTATGATGCATGTTTCTAAATGTAGGAATGAGCACATGCATGTGAGGATGAAGCAGGGAGGAGGACAGGTGTAAGCTGTTTTTACCTTTTTTAGTGTTGTTACCATTAGCTCCATTAAACGCCAGCTAAAAAAAACTGATTCACAGAGTAGGAAAGGAGACAATAAGACGCTTGAAGTATTGCAAGTGGAAGCTTTAAGGGAGAATTAATTTCCACAGCTAACACAAGTGTCGATACTAACATGAAGAACTAATTACAAGAAGAGAACTATCAGCATCTGGTGGTTTAACAACTTGATGGTAGTTTTTTTTGTGAGTGACATCTTGTTATATTTCATATGATTCCATAAATAATGCAATAAAAGAACGTATATTTTAAAAGTTCCATCTTTGCAAGCAGCTTAAAGCGTTCCCTTTCACTCAATAATGTTATACTATCTAATTACACCCCTGATGAATTATTATCTCTAATTTCACACTGTCAGGATCTATTTCTTTCATTAGTCCCTGTCATAAAGGTGGTGGTCTGTTCAAATGTCGCACCTATATATGCAGATGTCTGTTTGTATACTTAGAAAAAGGGTACTGTGCAAAGGGTTTAAGCGTTCTTTCCAGGGTAAGATGATTGGCTACTAAGAAAATAGTTGTCATTTTTAACAATGCAACCCATTTTCTGGCAGCTGCTCCTCACTAGCTGTCTCTCTTTCATATTCTCCGTCTCATCTGCCCTTTTGTCCCCTCCCCCAAACATCCCTCCTGCCTCAGGAGTTTAGTTCTCAGTTTAAGACATTTTAATAGCTTCCTTTTCTAAACAAACCAGCTGCCAGAGGACGAGATAGTATCTCTGGCACAGAGCGCCTCCTGGAGGTCATTTCTTATAGACTAGGCCAGCCAACAGCAGCACAGAGGTGTGGGGACTGGCACTTCCTTGTCAGCCACACAAGCTGCTGTATTGAGTCCTCAGCACTAGATGGCATTGGCAGTGTGCTGTAGCACTGAACTCAGTGCTTCCTGTAACCTCACCCAGCTCAGTGCAGAGCCAGACAGAATCTGTGAAAGAGTGCGCAGTATCTTTCTCTTTGATCAATAATTCTGCACAGGAATATTCACAAATGAGAGCTGTTATGCAGTTTTGCAGTAGGGCAATCTGTTTCATCACATGAATCACTTTACCCTGTAGATTGCTCAGGGAGAGGTGGCAGAAAAGAAATTGACATCTTTGAGATGGTCTTACAGCTTTGTTAAGAATGCCTTCTTTTCAGGTATTATTTTGCCACAGCTGCTGCACACTGGGCATAAACTGCGTTTATACAGCCGCCTAAAACACAGTTGAAAAAAAGTTGAAAAAAAAATTCTCACTTTAGATCTAGTGTGTCTTCCTGTTTGTGTTGTGATGGTGTGCTGCGGTGACACACTCGTGCTCTGAGGTTTTACTAAGAACAGAACATCAGGATGAAAAAGCACTATCACAAGTGATATCATGTGATTATTTTTTTTTGTGTTAGTAAAAATACTACACAGTGACACCTGAAACTGCAAACGTTTTCTTTGGATTATCTCCCCTTAGCACCTCTCTGCTGCATGCTCCTTTTCAAGAACTACCACAAGTCACCTGAACAAATGTTGCAGAAACATATGTGAGCAGCCTAAGATGTCAGAAAAAAATGCTCCTTAAATGATACCCCTAACAAACTCCTAAGAAAGTGATCCCATCATATTTATCTGGGGACTTGGAGCCTTAAGAATTCCTCTCCTGACTCTATCCTACTTCAGCTTCTCAGGTCTTTGAATGTCACAGTGAAACCCTGCACATGTGCTTGCTGTGTGAGAACGAGGGGGGGTAGTTCAAGCCACAATGAGGTTGACCCTGTGTTGCTCTAGTTGCACTATGAGTTCCAGGGGCAGAGCTATAGTCTGTTGAGAGCCAAGTGCCCTTGATTGACAGCATCCTTCCTGTTGTGGTATCCATGGGAACAGGATAGTGTTTTCCCAACTAAACTCTTTAGAGCTCTGCACCACATCAAACACGGCTGCCATGAGTCAGCCTCCAGCTCTACAGGGAACCTAACTATAGCAGAGCTAACTGCTTACAAGGCAGTGTGCAGGAGTTTTAATGGACTGTGGTTTCCTACTTGGCCTAGTTGGCTGAGGTATTTGAAGTCTGTAAAATGGCTTATGTTTGTCTTTTGCTAAAATAGTTTACCTCCATGTGTTTGCAGTATGCACACTCTCATTAAACCTCTTCCAAAACTGTTGCTTTGTCACTTTTAGTGTTGATTAGCAGAGTAACAAATCTGCAGAGGGGTTATAGAGACCGAGGCTCTACAGCTGGAAAACATTAACTCCACAGAAAAATGGCAGCACACTGCCCTGCACACCCCAGTGATGTCATTCTTTACAAAAGTTCAAACTTGCACAAAACATAACCCCAGTCACATATAACCATATGAAAGCATATGTAAGCACATATACAGTCAGGCATACTTAAAGACATATGGCAAAGATAGACAGGCACAGTTTCTGATTGAGCAGGTTAGTAAGCCACAACATTCCAATACTGCTTGATATAAAAGGTTAAAAGTTCTTACTTGGAAATCCCCCCAAATTACTGGCTACTGATTAGCTTATGTGTACTCCTAATAGTGTCTGTATAACTTCTGTTATTTGCCCTAAAGCCGCTGTCAAAAATAGCTTTTAATTTCCAAGTTAAATCATCTCTCCTTCTTGTTTTAGACACAAAGTGACGTGTAACACCCATAAAGCATGACTCTGATCAGATGTGCAAGATGAAATAATACAAGACATCATAGTCTTAAACCAACACGCTTCATTTCTCCTAATGTTAAATGCTTCTTTTAGCATTGATTCATCAAATCATGGGAAATAAATGTTACAAAAAAGTTTTTAAACATGTGATATTTTTAATCACCTTGTTATCAAAAGAAATTTCAGTAAATGTAACATGTCATTATTTAAAAATATCAAATAAATCTACTTTGGCTCTTCAGAGGCTAGACATGCAATTGTTCCTTTTAGTAGAACTGTACTTACAGAAGCCAGTGTAATATTTGGAAACATTTTGAAAGTGTTTGGAAGGAGTAAATGAGAGTACAAGATCAAGATAGCTGTGTAACATGGAGACTTTTCTGTCAACTAGAGGGCATGGCTGTGTGGGCATATTTTCATGACAGGACCATTGTGGAGGCCTGGCATACAAACAAAGCCCATCTCTGTGGTTCTGTGTGTAATAGCTGCGCTCCTATAAGGCATGTTCCTCTGAAGCTCCTTCAGTGAGAAGCAGGGGACTTGGAAGCAGAGAGGCGGCGGCGGTGGGTGCGGTTAATGTTTCTCTCCACATAGTACATTGTACTGGTCATATGCACTGTCATCTCTTACTGAGTGGGGCATGTTAATATTTGTACACTGTGTGGGAGAGGAATTGCAATTCTGTACGTGCAAGAATCTGTGTGTCTGTCTTTGTGTTTGTGTGTTGTGATGTGCGTTGTGTGTTATATTTAGCTATGTAAAGCATTATAATAATTAGCATTTATGTGGGTGGGGGGGTGTGATTTTTCTGCCACTCTGACACGGTCATTAATGACCTTAATCATGACCTAACAACATCACCATGGTTACCGCCTACACTCTGCAGGGAACTAGGAGTGTGCAAATGTCTGAACCTGTAGAGTATGTGTCTCCTGATTATAATTCTCCTAATCCGCTTATACATACATACACTCAATTATTATATTGTAAAGATAGAATGTGTAAAATAATGTCTCATATGATCCATGTTGCTGTTCCTTCTATTGCATTGCTTCAAATATGCAGCATTTTGAGTTTATTATAATGAATTGGAATATTCTAGCCATTCATCCATTTGTCCAATTCAGGGTCATAGGGAGGGCTGGAACCTGTCCCACCTGTCATGGGGCGAGAGGCAGAGTATACTCTGGTCTCCAGTCTGTTGCAGGGCTAATATAGAAAGACAGGAAATCGAATTACGATGCCTAATTAATCTACGCAACCCCATACCTGTTTTTGGACTGTGGGAGGAAGCCAAAGCACAGAGAGAGAACCCAAGCAGACAGATGGAGAACATGCAAGGGCCTCAGCTGACTGGTGGATTCAAACTCGGCGACTTTACTGCATCGAGGCAACAGTGCTAACCACTAATCCACTGTGCCGCCTGTCGTGGAATATTACTTTTTCAAATCTGCCTTCTCTCCTAATGAGCACTAACTATTTGCTGGTATCATTTATTTAGTGCTTTATATTTAGAAATGAATAACTTGCTTTAGGCTGACTGTATAGTCTAAAAAAGTGAATACTGTAGGTGTATTCAAGGGCAACTCCTCTGTCTGTAAAAACAAGTCTGTCTTTATAGAAATCTATGAGCAAATGACCCTGCGGTTCATTTGCTCATTGACCCCAGTAAACACATTCCTAATGAGATAATGGTCTCAAACATTAGTTCTAGGTCTAAGAGAAAATGGATGGTTAATTGTCCATCCATCCATTTTCTCAGCCACTTACCAATTCCTGTGGGTGGAAGGTGACATCCTGGAGACTTTATGCATGATAATTAATTTCACGTACGAATGTTAATTTTGTAACTTGTGGTCCCAGTTGCCATAAACTAGACAATGATGCAAGCCATGCTTTAGGGTGTATTTTTGGTGGCTGACACATCACTTTACTAAGAGCATGCAGTTTTCTCATTTTCTCAGAAAGATCCAGCAAGTCTCATGATATCTTTCTTCTAAAACTAGGGCAACAAGGACAACGATCATAAAGATAAAGATTTTGCAAATGAATGGGCGATATCATAGTGGAGCTGTTCCTCATCAGCTAAAACGGTGCTGTTGCATTGCAAAGTTGTTCCTGAATGCAAATAGTTCTCTGAAAATCAATGTTTGATTTTTTTGTTTGATTGATTTGTGTCTATCTCAGCCTCTCAGCTAGTGGTACTTCGCCCCAGCTCAGCTCCACTTTTCCTAATATGTATGTAACTTTTATAGTGATAATAACTGACAAAAATAGCAGAGAACAGTAAACCAAAAGCAAAAGCTGCAAAACTCCTCTTCAGCAACCTTTGCCTGACAATAGTTACAGGCATAGTTTCCTAAAATCTATATTTTGGTCTGCTTCTGGTTCAACAAGTTCAACTGGCAAGGAAAACAAAGAAGATTTTATAATAAGAAGAATTTCAAATTGCTGTAAAACATATGAAAACCATTTCGTTCTGTGAATACACATTTTTTGTTTCTTCCGTTAAGCCAAACACTGTGAAAATGGAACATGAAGAATAAAGCAAGACCAGATGTTTTGGCGACATGAAAAAAATGGCAAAAGTGATCGTCACTGGCACTCAGAGACAGCTAAAAGTAATTTAATAGATTTTTTTATGTGGAATACTTGGCTTGGTGTCCCAATACCTACCTATGTGCTAAAGTTAATGGAAGTTCTCATCTGTTCTCTGCAGTCTTCTGCAGACTTCGCCCGTAAAGCCACCCACTTCTCACTTTCCATCCACTTTTAATTCAATAGCCACTCTCACAACTCCCCAACTCTCTCCATTGAGCCTCACTCTCTGCCAACCTCCACTTCGGAGCATTATGCAGGATGTACTGTTAAAAACAAATGCTTACACATCACAATCACTATGCTCTTTCTTTAAAAAAACGCAACAGTTTATTTTACCTAATCAACCAGAATGTAGGATAGCATATCTGTGGCTTAGCTCATAAACCACAATAACACAAACGGAGCCAGTAGAGCTCTGACTTGAAAAGGACTGGTGTAATTGGGAGACAAATGGAGAAGGACATAGCAGCAGAATGAAAATCAGAAAAAAAAGATGTAGGTTTGTGTGTGCAGGAGTCTGTGTGTATTGCAGCTGGTTCTGGTCAGCTGACTCCTATTGCTGACTCTGATTTGTTCGATGAGCTCGCCTGGGCTGAACCATGCACAGCTGCAGTCAGTGTGTGTCTATTAGAAGAGGGAAAGAGAGAGGGAGAGACATGTAAAGCTGCCAGTGTGTTAGCTCAGCAGCATTAGGAGCAGGACACCGGAGCAGAGCAGTTCAGCGAAAACAAAACTGGCAAAGCAGGACTGGGAGAAGTGAAATTGAAGAGGAAAGCTGGGACGGGCACAAGGGGTGTAGGATGGAGCTTTAGCTACTACATTGGGCTTGAACAGAGTACAGCACCACTGGCTGGACCAGGGGCTGAACTGAGCTGTTCAGGGCAAACTGCTGAGCCTCAGTTCAGGTGAAGCCCACACTGCTGGACGGAATCAGGACAGGCTGGACTTGGAGTCTCCAGCTTTGGATTATGGGTTGCTCGGCCAGTGTGGTACTGCTCCTACGCTCAGTGGGCGGGGCCGACTGCGGTCACATGTGTTCACGACAGGACCAGCTGTCACTGGATGCTGCCACGCCCACCTTAGAAGGTTATACCACTACCACCCCACCTCTGACCATCGTTGTAATGGTAACCAGCACAAGTGCACCTCAAGCTTCCATGCATGCATGTGTGGGCAGTTCGTGGGAACTACAGCATGTTCCTGTTGTGTAATTGTGTGCTTCATTACAGTAAATATTTTGGCAGGTTTTCATTTTTAATGAATACCTTAAGCAAGAAGGTAAAATTCCTGTTTAAGTTTCTCTGTTTTGTAATATTACTTTCTGCATACTTTTGGGGACTTCTCCTGCCTAACTTTCCCTCTTTTTAATTGCCTTGCTTTTTTACCCCTTTGTCTCTCTTGCTGCTTTTGATATATGATCAGTGATTGGGGCCTGGTTGTTTCCCCTCACAGCTGAGAGCCTAAAGGACGGAAATGGAAAGAGGAGACTAGAGAGGGGGTTGGTAAGGTCAGACATAAGGAATCTAGTTTCTGTGGGAAAAAAATCTGCTTTCTCTGCGTATGTTCTACAGAGGAGATGATAAAAATAGCTATTTAAACAGAACCATTACTGAGATGTTGGGTGGGAGATGTTTGAGTGAATCAATGACTCCATGAAAGAATCCATGACTGGATAAGGGAACTGCTGAATGACTGAAATAAAAAAAATGTTTCTCCTTTCTGACTTTTTTCATTACGTGTCAGCCATCTGCTTGGTCTCTGCACCAGCTTGTCTTGGCCAGATTTTTTTTTTTTAATTCCCATTGTGATCCCAGTTTCTGTAATCCCAGTGGAAAAAATGTTAGACATTTGGCAGAAAAGGGATCTTTACAGTCCCCATTTCTGTTTCTTCTTTTTCCCCGTTTCACTCCACTCCATAAACCCCATCTCCTTTGGTGCCTGTTTTCTGGTCTCTGTACTAAACGAGTGTCACAGTAGTTTACTTTGCAAAATCATCTTAGTCAGCAGATTCTTGTGAGTAAAGGAGCATCAGCTGATCTATTCAGGCCAGGTGGTGCTTGAAACTAGTGCACTCGCTCTGCATTAACTAGTCTTTTTCACCAGCATGTTGTGTTTCCAGGTCACAGTGAGACATTCGTCATTGCCAGCAGCTTTGCCAAAATCTTGCTGTAACATGTACAGTTGGAAGCCTAAATAAAAATACAATGCCACTTCCAAAAAAGCTGGGATGCTGTGCTAACTGTAAATAAAAACAGACTGCAATGGTCTGCAAATCTCATAAACCCATATTGTATTCGCAGTAGGACATGGAAAACATATCAAATGTTTAAACTGAGAAAAATGCCCCATTGAATTTGATGGCAGCAATGCATCTCAAAAAAGTTGGGACAGGGCCATGTTTACAATGTTGAAGCCTCCCCTCTTCTTTTAACAACAGTCTGTAAACGTCTGTAAACCTGCTGCTGGACTTCTGGGAGAGGAATATATCCTTCTCTTGTCTAGTTTGGATGCTCACCAGTCCTTAATAATGTGCCAAATGTTTTTAATCAGTGAAAGGTTTGTGCTGCAGGCAGCACCTGGACTCTTCTATTAACAAACCTTGCCTTCCTTAAGGCTGACATGATGCGTTTTTGCATCATGTTCATATATGGCTCCTTTTTTGCATGGTAGAACTTTAAAATACATTTGTGGGTGGCATGGTGAACTGTGTACACAGATAGTGATTTCTGGAGGTGTTGCTGAGCCCATGCAGTGATTTCCTTGAGAGCACAATGCCTGTTTTTAATGCAGTGCCACCTGGGGGCCTGAAGATCACGGGGCTCTAATACTGATTTTCATCCCTGTCTCTTGCACACAGAGATTTCTCCAGATTTTCTGAATTTATTGATGATACTATGTACTGCAGATGATAAGATACTCAAAGTTATCACAATTTCACATTGAGTAACATTATTCTGAAATTGTTCCACAATCTTTAAATGCATTTTTTTTTTGCAGAGTGGTGGATCTCTGCCCTTCTTTACTTCAAAGAAACTCACCCTCAATAAGATACACTTTTCATACCCAATCATGTTACTGACCTGTTACCAGTTAATTTGATAAGTTGCAAAATGTCCCTTCTTTTTAGTACCACTTACTTTTCCAGCATTTAGTTGCCCCTGGGATGTGTTGCTGCCATCAAATTCAAAATGAGCTGCTGTGAATAAAATATTGTTTTCTGAGATTTGCAAATCATTGCATTCTGTTTTGATTTACATTTTACATTTACAGTTTAAAAAAAAAAAAAATTGGGGTTGTAAAAAGCAACTGGCAACAGACACCCATACTTATCAAATAGAAGTAAGTCGACCGACTGTCACTTTTGAACCCTTTCAGATCACTGAGGTCTCTGGAAAATGGCCATCCAAGGTTCTTGTTTGTTCAGGTTTCTTCCACTTAGCTTTGTTAGTTCATATAATTTTACAAAGTTACTTGTTTAAGCATCCACCAATGCACCTAAAAACAATAAAAAATAAAACAAACAAATTGCTGTCCTCATTCTGTTTTGATTGTGGAAACTTTCTTTTTCCCCCCAAGAACATTTTCCACCTTGTGACAAACATGAAACTGAGGTTTACAGGCCACTGGTGTACACTGTGGTAGGGCCATTTTTCTAAAGCAGTTACATTGCACAATCAGTATTCACATTCACTTATTGTAGAAAATATGATCTGGACCAATGTAAAACTGACTCTTAGGGTTATGAAAAGTTTGCCATTTTTTCCAGTTTTTGACTGGCTCTTAAGCCATTTTGGAAAAACTCCTTTCTGACCATGAAACCGATGTCATAAGTATGTTACAAATATATCATAAATATGTCATAAATATCTAGAAGAACCTCCATCCCTCCATCTCGACATCCAAGTATGACACGCTGTCTCCTCTGCCACACATGTGGAGGTCAGGCCAGGCTGCAAATTTCCAGTTTCCCCTTAGCTACTGTCAGTCCTCTTCATACTGAACTCTCTAGTTTCTTTGAGTGACTTTCAGTAATGTGTCAGGCATTAACAAAACAAATTGGAAAATATGTGTCCATTTGCTGTGTAACCAGAGCTGTTTGTGGTTTTCAAAATGGTCCTCACACAGCTGAATAGAGGAGCTCAAAAAAACAAAAACATTTTAAAACATTTGATTTTCATTTTGCAGGAGGCAAGAAAGATGCTCACTGAACTACTAACTCAACACGCCAACTTGCCCCTAAAGAAGTAGAAATGTTGTTTTTCATGAAATGAATGGCTTCTCTTAGAAGTGTCCCCGTCAGTTCCACCGTGTCTCTTACCAGACCATGTATTGCTATAATGATGTAAAGCAGATGGCTTCTGTTTGGGTTCTGTTCCTCTGTGCTGTCTCAGCAGCTGTCTCTGTCCCCCTCTTTCTCCCTTTCTGTCTCACTCTCTTAATCTCTATTAGTCTCTCACACTATTTATCTTCTTCTAAACTCCCTCTCCCTTTCTGTTTTTGTCACACTTTCTCACATCTCTCCCTTTACAAGATAACATGCTCTTGAATCTGTCTAGCAATCTACAAATGACACAGACCAGCTTGTGTACATGATGTGCAAAGTGGGGAAACATAATTTCTCTTCCTTTTATTTATTTATTTATTTATTTTTTTAGCTATCTAGCTTAATAATATGTCATCTTATATTTATTTTCTTCTTTTCTCTTCTAACTAATTGAGGCGGCTATGTTCATGGATATGCTTGAGGAAAGCCATACAGTGTAGTGCTCTATTTGCATCCTCCATACAGCTGTAGTTTACCAACATCAGCACCCACTCTTCCTCACTCCTGCCAAGAGGAGAAAAAGAAACAGAGGGAGTGTGGGACTTAAGAAAAGCTGTTAAAATGGATGTTTAATAGGTTGAGAAAGAAGAAAGAAGAGCGCTGGGGAGAAAGAGTGAAAAATAAAGGAGTTTTCTGCTGTTTGATGAGCTGAGGAAGCTATAGAGGAAGGAATGGAGGGATGGAGCCAGCTGAGGCAGCTGGTGTAGAACAGGGGAAGGAAAAGAGTGAAAGAAGGGGAGGATGCAACTGCTGCTTTTTAGTCCTGCTGACATTAAGTAGACTGGAAGGAGTGCAGCACTAAGAGTGTAATCTGTGTTTCAGATACCAAACATCAAAAATGAAATTAAACATGCAACAGGATAATGTTTTAAAGACATCTTATGAATTGCATTGAAGACTGCAAAATAAATTATTTGCTCAAAGTAAAAGAGAAGTCTTTGCATTTGAGATCTTTGCATTTCACCCTTTTGTATCTGACCTGACCTCCATCGAGCTTGATTGTGTGTGAAACTGTCTTCACACTTTAACCTCAATACATGCTAGTCAAGCAAAATCAACTACCCACACCCAGTCACTACCCAGCTCTTGTGGCCACAGGTGAGGATAAGAAGGTAGATTGACCGGTTTATGCTTAGCTCTCTCCTTACCACAGCAGACCGGTACAGTGTCCGCATCACTGCAGATGCCATGCCAATGTATTTGTCAATCTCTGCTCTGATTTCCCCTCACTCATGGACAGCGGTCCGAGATACTTAAACTCTTCCACTCGAGGCAGCAACTCATCCATGCCATGGGGTGAGCATTCCACCCTTTTCCAGCTGAGGACCATCGTCTCAGACATGGAGGTGCTGACTCTCATCCCAGCTGCTTCAGACTCAGTTGTGTCCCACCCTGCTGCAAGCTGGAGATCACTGCCTGATGAGGTCAGAAAAAGCACATCAGACGAAAAGTGATGCTGATGCCACTATAGTGGAGATACTTCACCAATTGGCTACACCCAGATATGTAATTGACTATCTCCTAACCCTAACTGGTCACAGCAGATAGCTGCCCCAAGTTTTTCCTTCTCACTGTCACCAAGTAGTTGCTTAAATGGGGTCATTTGATTGTTGGGGTTTCTCTCTATGGTTTTAAGGTCTTTACCTTACAATATAAAGTGCTTTGAGCAATTGTTGTTGTGATTTAGAGCTATATAAATAAAACTGAATTGAATAATGAATACTCTGCTAGAGAAATTGCATTTTATAAGTGAAATGAAAACCTTCAGGGAAATACCACTTGTACCCAAGTTTTCAGACATATACCTGAGAAAGGACAGTAATGTGCAAAAGTCTTGAGCCACCCCTCATTCAATTACATTCTGCTAGGAAGATAGGAAGCAGGTGCAAACACACCTGGAATGCAGCATATAAGACAACACAGCCTGAACTCTCTTAGGCAAGCTTTTGTGTAATTTATTAAAATAGTCTTCAGGAATAATTCTTCAGCTTTCTCCAAAGCTCTTCTTTGGATGTTGGCTGCTTTTTGTTTCGATCCCTGATAATGATCCTACACTGGTTCACACTGCTTGAGGGCTTTGGGGAGGCCCGTCCATGACTGATAGTTTTCTACCATGTGGTTTTCTTTCCAGGGATTTTATTGCATTGGCATTGTGTTTGGAATCATTGTCATGCTGAAAAGTTAAGGTGTCACCAGATGCTTTCCAGATAGTAATGCATTATGGATCAAAATCTGATGGTGCTTTTCTGCCTTCATAATTAAATAAATTTTGACAAGATCCCCAACAGAACTGCTGCCCCAAAATATATGTGTTTTACAGATGGCTGCAGGCACTCACTGTGCTATACTGATGATGAGTTGAACCAAAAATTTCAAATTTGGATTCAATGTGACTCACTGAAAATTAATGAAAAAAGCACTAATGTCCAAAGAAAAAAAATGTGAAAATATTCAGAAAGCCTGGACCACTTTAGAAATGACAAGAAAAAACAAAGAAATGAGAGTTAGCTCAAGACTGTTGCACAACACTGTTTAATTTGCAATGCTAATCAACACCAGTGTGTTGGTGTTGGAAAGTTTCTAGTATTAGGACTGGAGATAAAGTGCACAGTCTTCTAGGAAAGCACTTTGTAACAACAACATGCTCACTGCAATTCCTGCTCTCTTTTGCCTGTAGTGAAAAACATGAACATGGAGATTGCCTGGCAGTTGTCTACCTCTTGATTAATGAAGGAAGTCCAACATTTTTATTGCTTTTCATCACAAAGCAATTAAAATATGTAGAATCAGTAACAGTGGTGAATATAAATACTACATGGCCATCTGCTCTTCGAGGACTTCCCAAATCACCTTCATGCATCCAGTAAAAATCCTGCAAAACCATAATAGTGAGATCCCGTGTAACACCTAAGCAGATACATATGTTTATATACATCATCAAAATTTGTTTCCTCTTTAAAGATCTCTGTTCTGCTATGAGGTTTGAACTGGGGAAGTCAGTGTGTGTGGGTGTGTGCGTTACCCTGTGTAAGAGCAGACGTAGAAAAATTGTTTCTGTGCATTCAGTTATTAACTGTCATGCATTTCAGTGGGATTTTTTAATGATTACCTCAATATGTTTCTATATCCTTACATATGTATGTGTGTATTGGTTTGCAGACAGACTCATGTACGGATCCAGACGAGCTTTAGAACAGGAAGTTAATGGTTTGCATGCTTTTTTCCTATCTGCATGTTTTTGTGTGAGCAGCTGTTGTATAACTGATAAAATTGGGCAGAAGTAGATAAGATGGTGAAAGTTTGACTTTGATTATATGTGAGTGCATGATATTGCTTCATTATTAAAAAAACAAAAAGAGGTTCCCCGATTGTGTCTGTTTGTACAGTTACCAGTGTAGAGGTTAACCCAGTGGTTTACAGTGAGCTATTCCTTTACTTTATCTTGCTGAGATGTCTTCAACAATATCGAAAGTTTCATTGTGACGTTTAAAAAGAGGTCAGCCTGGTTGATGGATGTCTTATTTGCTGGGGATTTTCTGACTCTGTGCATGTGCGTGCATGTGGTTGTGTGTGTGTGTGTGTCGGACATCAAACATCTACTTCCTCTACATCCACATGTGCTGACACAAACTCATAAACCTACTGGGTGATACTTCCACTTCTAAAAGAGCACATGCCCGCAATGTGTGTTTTGTACAGTTCACTTTTAGTCTAGTTTTTTTGTTTTGTTTTGTTCGGTAGCCTAAACTTTGGACGTAATTCTGTTGGCAATGAGCTTCAGGAGCAAAATCACCTTCAGGAAGAAAATAAAGAGTAAAAGAGTGCGATCGGCTTTCAACCGGCTGAGTATTGTATGTATTTGTTTCGCTCTGTGTGTTCGTGGCTTAGTGCCTTAGTCTCACATTGTATTTAAGGACTCAAAATGTCAATAATTTCTGTTCAGTAACTTACATTAGCATCAGTTGTGGTCTTAACTGCAATGCAATGTTTACATATTTTAATTATGATTATAGATCACTGTTCTGTGTGTTTTTTTTCATTAGGTGGCTGTAATTCTATAATATTTATCGTGTTGTTGAAGATTTCTTTGCTTAAGCCAGGCTCTGACAGGAAAAGGTAGTGAGAATAGAACATGTAGAATTATAAGACATGTGAATTAGATGAACTAACGGTACATTAAAGTATCTGATAGATGTGATCGGTGGGGGGATGGGGGGGTGGGGGGCTAGTCTTTCCCCTGAAACATTTGCGCTGATGTCACATGTGTCAAAATGGAGTCATAGATATGAAAATGTCAAGCTTAATCTACTGCCTACCTGTTGTGTTTCTCTTTCATTTATTTACTTGAATCTAATTTTGATTAGCTGCTGTTGGGTGCTTTTTCTTAAAAAAAAAATACAGTTATTAAGGTTGGTTTACCCAGTTGTTTTCAGGTATTAGAACTTAAGCTGGTTATTTTGTCCTATTTTTGGTTAGTCTATTTTATGTTTTTTGAATTTGTTCACCCATAATTTTGAATTTTGTTTCCACTAATTTTTTTTTAATGGCCCAAATGACTCAAAGTTCTTCTTCAACTAATCGTTTCAGTGGCAAACATATTCAGTTTGTGGCTTACCAAGAGCAGGGAAGAAAAGGAAATTCTCATGTTTGAGAAGCTAACAGCTGTACGTTTGCATTTTTGGGTTATATTTATTCTAAAAAATGTTCTTTGACTGTAGAGAAACAAGAAGAAACTGGAAACTGAAACAGCAAATCTAGATTATCAAAATAACTTTAGGTCTGGAGGGGTATAAAGGATGATGATCTTTAATACTCTGCAAGAATGAATATTAAAACTATAAATTGTGGTTTAGTTAAAGGAGTAACAAGACCAAGGAATGTCGCAAGGCAAGGAATCACCTTTTGTAGAGCTACACTTTTGCTTTCTACATGTGTTAAGGCACTGTAGCTGTGCTAGTTGAAACCCTCAGTCTGCATTATGCATGTGAATCAAACCAGAGATCATTACTTCCTCTGTCTTTCTGACCACAGCCTCTCCTGCTCTCGCTTTGCTGCTGTTGCTGTTCTGTTACTATTCTCTAAATGACAGAAGCAGTTTACTCCATCATAAAACATGTGTAAATGTTATTAATGTGACTCACTGATCAGTTAATCATCCTTCAACATAGTTCTAAATATCGTTGAAGAAAGAGAAAGTTAGACAGTGGCTGACTGCTTCGCAGTAGTTATAAGTCATGTGAAGGACTGTAAACCCGTACAGAAGAAACTGTTGGGCAGCTGGACTCGTATGAGGTGTTGTG
>VVHJ01016180.1:14519-44429 GCA_015107715.1 Tylochromis polylepis
CCCAGTTTTTTTTTTTTTTTTTTTTTTTTAAATGCTGCTGAAATACATTCTCACAGATCAGACCTGCACAAGATGAAATGCTGTCTGTTCTATAGTCACATCATTATTCAAGTTAATTACTGGTTTGCTTCATTTTTCACTTTCATACTTTCTCACAACTATTGAGTGAGCAAACTAAAAGCCTTTCAGTAGACTTCCAGCACTCTCTGAGGGGTGAACAAAAAGATAAGTGATTCTGAATTTCACAGAAGAGAAAGAAAAGATGAAATGTGTAGTCTCCACTCACATCAATAAAGCCATTAGCACTTATGTTCAGTGCATTAGACGTCTTTGAAGTTTTTCTTCATTTTGGCCATAAATTAGCCAAAAACATTTTTGCCACTGTCGATCAATGGTATTGACAATATTATTGATATTTGAAAGGTGACATTTTCAAATATTAGCCTTTAGCCACTGTACATAAATGAATATCGCTTTTATTTTCAGCCCAAATAGCAGTGTTGATGTGATGGACCATTTAGACTTGTATGACTGACTTCACAGAAGTCAATTTTTGAGGGTCTCTAGAGTAATACGATGATTTGCGTTTGTTGATAGCTAGACATGCACCGTTTGACCAGCCAGGGGCCAGAATCAGATGATTGACAGTGTTCTTGGCCTTGACTGATCACCCACCAGTCAGCCTCCATGACCAGTTGTTAGCTGGTCCGTACAGTGGAGCAGGCAAATAGGTGCACGCACATGTTACATTGTTAACATGGAAGTCAGTGAAAACACAAAGTTTCCAAGAGTAAACCGCAGAGGAACCAAAAAAGTTTGTAGTAACAAACCTAGTCAAATGTGAACATTTTAAAGAAGCTAACAAAGGAAAAGTGGCTAAAGCTAAAGCTGTCCATGGCTAAGAGCTGGCTACAAGCCAGTATGAGCCTTGGTATGAACAAAGGATCAAAGTAGTTAAAATTATCCAAACAAATGACAAAGTGATTATAAAGTTATAAACATATTGGAAAACGCTATAACCACCTGATATTTTTTTATGCTGCACCTGTTTTTGTTTGTTAAGGTGAAATATTTTAGGTAAAGGTGGGTATAAAATTGGCAGAACGCTTTGTTTACAGACATTTAACTTACTACAGTTTATGGGAAAATTGTCAAATCTACTAAGTTCTTTATTATGAAAATTATACTTTTCACTGAAGTAAAGTTTATTTTTGTTTGTATATGCTGTTAGTTATAGTTGCAGTTTGTAAAAAGACATCAGAATCAGCTAGTATGGGCAGATCACACTTAAGAGAAAAATCAGAAATCAGAACAAGGTAAGTTCTCTATTAGAGCTGTCAAAAAAATTGATACTCAGATATTAATCGATACTAAAATTAATATCAGATTACAATACTCATTTGCAGCAATATTGATACAAACACTGCCATCTTTGCCTCCTCCAGCTGACACATAATTTCACATTGCACCACTGCAGTCAAGCACACATCTCCTGCCCTCGCTAACAGCTGAAGTAGCTAACGCTCATAACACCGAACAACAGTCCAGGAGGAATTTCAGAGGTCAGGAAAGCTCTTGTTTCATTAAACAGTTATAAATGTTAGCTGTTTAATTATTAGCAATTACCTGATAGCCACATTAGCTACCTGTTATCATTAGCAACTAGAGGACTGTTGTTGGATAAAAGATTACTGCAGGCTGCATGCGTCTATTAGGAGGCTTAGGTCATTGCTGCAGTGGCTGTCTGGCCTAGATTTTGTCCCAAAACATTTTCTTCAGTATGAATTTGATAAAATACAACAAATCGGTGGTTATTTGTTATGTTTTTTATTCATCCAGTTATTAATAATAATGACTGAAACTTAAAAAAAACATATACAACTTTAACAATGATCTCTCTGAGGATGCGATGGATCTTCTGCTCTTGTGGTGAATACCATCCCTTTTGTCAGAGCATTTAATCACCTCCCAGGACAGATATGCAGAGACTGGATGTCTGAGTGGAGGTGAGATCATGATGGAGCGAATAATAGGTGTCCCGAAAATGAAAAGAAGAAGTGAGCTGAACCGCTGAGTGATGGACGAGTGAGAATTTGAAGAGACAAGGGCCCAAAGTGATCTGCTGAGAGACAGCGAGAGAGAACAGGCTTTTCTCATGGGATGAGAGTGAGCAAAGGCTTGGCTCAGCGAGGAGACAAGGGGAGCTTTGGCTCCTCTCCGAGTCTCCATGGTGGCTGCTGTTGGGCTTCCTTTCTCAGCAGACAGTCGTCGCTCATTTTTTCCTCTTTTTCCTGCTGTTGAACTGCTTTTGGTCCAGCAGGCCTAGCAACAGCCCCCCTACAAAACATCTAAATAGTTTGACTGACTGCACGAGAGTGGCCCTACTTTAAAATGAGCAGAAGTCACAGAAATGTTTACAATCTAATTCTCCTTCACTGATTAAGTGAGTGTTGATTCTTGTGGTTTCAAAGCGCAAATTGAATTATCTCCCAATCAGTTACTCAGACCTTGAAGAAACATGTTGTAACTTTCTTAGAAGCCCCCCAGGTTCACATACAACATCATGCTGAAATTTCTGCAGTGTGCAATAAGAAGATGATCTGATGGATCCTCATCCATTTTTCCATGTAGGGATTAGATTAATGCAGCTTTAAAACTAACTGAATAAAAAATAGTTCCTCTTTTGCGCCTACACCTCGCCTCCCATCATTTCCACACGTCAGGTTTTCTGTGCTATCACTGAGAAAACAGGGCTCGCTCTCCGAATCTAACTGTCATTATAAATCAGGAACTTCACGTCCCTGGAGCACGTTTCTCTTTTTCATTTCTGCGTCATTTCAAAATTCTTAAATTGACTGATTAAAAATGACTGGGTTTAAGATTACATCGATTCATTTGTTATTTTTTGTTGCATAATAGAGACAATAAAGCCAAGAAAAGGGTGACAGCAAAACCTTTCCAAAGCAAATGCTCCCAGTTATGTCAGCATTAGCTGAAATGTTCTCTTCTTTGCTGTAAAGCTGTCAGCTTTTGGCATTAACACGCATATTCATGTTAAAAGCAAAACTTTACATAAAAATATTTCGTAATGGCTCTTAAGACTTGATCTTTTTATTTTAAATGAAGGGCAAAGAACTGTTTAAAGCTGGTCCCTCCATGTGTTTACCTGTGATATATGAGTGCGCAGAATTATATAAGAAAAAAGGGAAAAGCTGGTCCAAGCACACCCGAGGAAGAGCAGTGTGTCACTCTGCATACATAACACTGGAGAAGCAGTACCCAGGTGTGACAGCAGTGAAGTACTGCACACTAACATGATTTGTTTCAGGACAGAGGACAGATTTGGTCCTGAGAGTGTTTATATCCTCAGCACCTGGGTCTCTTCGCTGTGCAGGTTTGTGTTAGCAGGGTGATAAATGTGTGGGATTGCATTTTTTTGTGCATTTCACACGGAAACTGCAAATCTCCAGTGACTTTAGGTTTGAAATGAGAAAAAAAAGATGGGGCAAAAATGTGCTTTACTGCATTAAACTTCTTTTTATTTCCTGTGGGATGGTTTACTTTTACTCCCTTTGCCTTTTTTTGGTGTAAGGAAGAGTCTGCTATTGTAAATGTTTTATATCAACAGTGGATCACATGACAAAATGTTGACTCACAGACTGTATATAAAAGGCTGATGTAGGGTAAGTTCCCTTCTCCCCAGGAGACCTACTGCTTACTGCACGAGTCGGTTACTTCAGTTACCGACTGAGTTTACTGTGGAGGCTATTTGAGTACAGTGAACTCATTGCTATGCTCAAGAAACCAGTTTGAGATGATCTGAGCTTTGTGACATGGCGTGTTAGCCTGCAGCCATCAGAAGACGGGTACATTGTGGTCTTAGACATGGGTGGGTGATATAGCTTTATTTAGCCTCGCAGCTTGCAGGCAGCAGCATTATTTAGTGCAAGTAAATGAAGGGCATTTTCCATCCTCCTTTTCCAATGAGCTGCTCTTATTAGTGACACAGTTGTTAATTTGAAGGGAAACTCTATTGAAACAAGGTGCCAGCAGCAACAGTATTACAGCGTGACAGCAGTGACACAGCAACAGTCAAATGCAAGGACAACAGTAGCCTAGGTAGTGTTTTGCCTGGAAATTTTAAGTAAGAGTATAAAATAGCTGTTTAAAACTTTTGTAAAAATAAAGCAACTTGCTGCTTAAAGCCCTACTTTTCCAGTAATTCCCATCCACCGTTTGCTCTTCCTGTTGTATGGAGTACAACCAGTGAGTGCTCCAGCAACGCTCAGCGGAGTCGTTTGTTTACATTTGGGTCTCAAGCCACCAGCTTCCTTTTTACTGTAGGTGCTAAAACGTCATCTGTAGCTGACATACAGCTCTCACTGTCAGATATACCTGGGCTTTTCTTCTTGTTGTACGTATTAGGGAATGTTAACGCATGGTGTGGCTATAGCAACAATATAATGAGATGACAATTTTAAATCATGTAAAAATTTATTATTGCCGATGATGTGATATGGCATAGCCCCAGCCAGCGGTGTCGGTGTTGTTACTCAAGGAAAGTAATGTATCTAAAATGTATAATGTATAAAATGTATATTTTTCTTAAAAGTAAAGCAGTAAATTACTTGATTGGAGAAAGTAATTTGTTACAAAACTTGTTACATTACTTACTCATTTCTCTGTAAAATGACCTGAAACGCATGGTCACGTGATTACCATTTAATAGTATAAACCTGAGGCTACAGCTCCACACACCAACACAAAGCCTGGTTTCTGTCCATATCTCTGCTCGTCAAGATCCATATCGCTCTACCAATTTCCTCCTGCTGCATGTGAACTGAAATCAGCTGGTTGTAGTGGATGTGCATAGAAAGGGGGAAAAAAAATGGTTTTTTTGTTTCATTGTTTTTTCTTTCTATCCGCTTTTTGTAACAGAAATAACAACATATTTGTAACTTTTATGTAATTACTGAGTTTAGTACAGTATCGCGTACTGAACAGGTCTAATGTGATTACGGTAACGAGTTACTTTGTAACTCTGCAACACATTACACCCAACACTGCTGGTCATGAAGCACATGAAGACTGCCGTTCCTGAGTCATATTTCCCCAAACAGCTGTCTTTTTTAAAATGTCACGAACTGTGAAGCGACAAGTATTAATCCCTCAACCTCCTGCCACTCATCACCCTCTCATGTTTTCATCTCCTCGATAGCGACGCCTTCACATGTTGAAGCGGCCGCACATGTCCGCCAGATGCCACTGGTTTAACCTTTCAGAATTTCAACCTTCAGCCTATATTCCCAATATAGGTAACCTTAATGCTCAGTGCCCTACTTTCAGTGTTTATGTGTCTGGGTGTGTGTGTGCGAATTTGAGTGTCTGGTCGCCCCTTTTTGTTCAGAACTGCAAACACTGGTGGCAGCAGAGTGAGACCAAATGAAAGAAAAGAGTATGCCAGTGGAAGCATTTGCCTTTTTTTTCTTTCCCACTTGCTGTTGGGTGGTGAAAGAGACAGAAAGAGGATGGGAGAACTGAGACAAAGACCAGCAGTGACACAGAACGGGGAGCGATGATTGGCAGGAATCAAGTGGAAGGTGAATGAAAAGTCAGGAGTGTGGCCAAAGATGGATGGAGAGTGATGGGGAAGAGTACAGAGCTGTGATAAAGAGAGAAAGAGAGAGTTTAAATTAAGAGAGAAAAGAGGCCAGATGGAGTGAGGGAAACTTTTCCTGTTGGTCAGCAACTTGTTCTGTCAGCTCGGCAAACAAAATTTGACGGCTGATGATTTATCAAAGAAAAAAATCTGTAATGTGATGTTAAGGCTCTTTTGTCTGTATTTTTTTGTGGATGTTTTTACTCTATAAGATTCTCTTTTATGTTTATGATATAAGAAAAATCCACCAAATTTCTTATTCTGATGGCACGAGTACAAGTTTCTGTGTCTCTAACTTTGCTGGCAGCTGAGTCTGTTGGCAAAAGCTTTTTACTCTTGCAGTGCTGCAACCTCCATTTATAGATACGTATCGCTGTTGGCTGACCTTGTTCACATGATATTTTAATGTTTTCTTCAAGTCAAGACATTGAGAAACGTGATTTACTTCTAACTTGCTGTGTGTAAAGGTGTCAGTATAACCCAGACCACACCTTGTAGTCTTCATACGGAAATATCAAAAGCAGCAGGTATTGAAAATGATGTAGACAGAAACCAGGTCAGTGGATATATAGAGAAAGTCTTACAATGTACTGTAAACTTACCATTATTTTTTGAACATCATTGTCAGAAGGGATTTTTTTTTAATGTTTTTTGCCTCACTATCAGAAGGTTGGGAGGTTATTTGCATTGTTGAGGTGTTTCACAGTTTTTTTTGCAGGTCAGGTTTTGTAGACACTAAAGTGTGCATACAAGCTAGTAGCACATGCAGCTGCACTGGAACAGGAATAGGATGAAGTTTCATAGTGCATAACAATTTCAGCATCAGGCGCATACAGCTAGAGGAGGCTTGAGGTTTGTACTTTGCATGATTATGTTGTTTCTTTGTTCAAGTGCTGGCAGTTAGTTTGGTACTAATGCAAAAGTTGAGTAGGTGGAAAAAGATGAGGACGGGCTGTAGATATTAGACTTGGTACATGCCAAACTTAAAAAATTTAAGTTTGCCAGCATTCTCTCTGATAATGTTTGTTCCAGAAAACAAACTTTTACCATGCCAGGATATTTATCACCATTATCTCCAGGGAAGTCAGTTATTGTTATTCTTTTAGCCCAGATTCAGTCCATTCAAAGCTCTTCTTTGGCTGTTGGCTCCCTTTAGATGATCCCACTTTGCTTCAGTGACGTAGAGGTCCACGCTCTGGGGAGGCCAATCCATGACTGATTGTGTTCCACTGTATGTTTTTCTAACCAGGTATGCTTTCTAGTACTGTGGCAGGGTGTTTGGGATCATTGTCATGTTGAAGTCAATCAGATGCTTTGCAAATGGTATTCCATTAAAATCTGACGGTAGTTTTTCTGTGTTCATAATTCCATCCATTTTGATGAGATCTCCAACACCAGTGGCTGAAGTGCAGCCCGAAACAATGACAGAGCCTCCACCATGTTTTACAGAAGGCTGTAGACATTCGCTGTTGTACCTCTCTCCTGACCGCCGTACATACTGCTGAGGATTTACATCCAAAAATGTTGCATTGCTAATATGGATACAGTATATAAGCAGTGTATAGCGTGGTCACTGTGAAACGCTGACAAACAGTTCTGGGAAATGCCTGATGGAGATTGATGCTCCTAAAAGTTGTTCTCTGAGTTTCTTAATTCAGGAGTTCATTTAAAGAAAAGTATTTTGCTATTAGTTTATTCAGATTGTGTCTGTAAATGTGACTTAAATGAAGACCTCATTTCAATACAAAAAGTCCCAGTAATCACACACAATTCAGAAACCAGTACTGATCTCTAATAAAACCCACAGGAATGGCTCAATCCCAAGTGACTTCTCTCTTTTAACTATATTTTCATTTTTCCTGCTTGCAAAAATCAGAAACTCTTTTGTCTGAGTCTCACTTTTTTGTTTGTATTATTTAGTTAACCTCCCCAAATCCCAAAGTGGTCACAAAGGCTTTTCAGTGAAACCTCACTAGTATTACATAGCTGCAATCAACCTTTGCTGGCAGCCTGAATCTGAAGTCACCGCGTGGTGACATTGCATTGTGCTGAAGGACGAAAAGATGGAGTCAGTGTGACAGAGCAGGATGAGGAAAAGAAAGGGGGGAAGGGAGGAGGAATGACAGCAAGGATTGACAGAAACCCAACGTGACAGGTTGAACTGAGTCGGCCCGCTAATGGTAAACAAGTGAGCTGCCATTGCGTTGAATGACTAGGAATCTGTACAAAACAAGGTTGGGTTCATTTAGTTGAACCAATTATGTGACACAACCTGATGAGACAACAAACCTGTTCTGAGCAACAAATGAACCAAACAGCTGTTCTCTGTTAGCTGCTGGGTGGAAGCAGAGTAGAAGCAAATGAAAGGCAAGCTAACCATGCTCACCTTTTTTCCTTCCATGGTTTCAGTCTCCCTCACTTTTTACTCTTCATGCAAATCTGTCTCTTTCTCTCCATCTTTCTCTTTCCATGGTGACAGACGCTGCCTCCTGTGTAGTTTAGCTGTTATCACACGTTCTGAAACACACTGACTCGGAGAGGCACAGATAAAGAAAGATGCATGATGGAGGACAGATTAAGATAGCACAGCATCGGGAAGCTGTATATAAAAAGTGTGTGTATGTAAGTGAGTGATTGATTGAGAGATCAGATTAAATATAATAGTTAAGTTACATGAGACCTAATATCCATTTTTCCTGATGCACAAGGTGACTGCTGCTTTTGGCAGCTTGTATTCCTGAAGACTTTGGCAGCAGATAATTTAGGTTCCTTTACTACTGGCTGCTGAGCACTATGTGATGTTTCAGCAGTATTCAACCACAGCAGTCTTTACGCCTACAGTGCTAAATATATTATCTTTAATTGCTCCCATAGTGCTTAATTAAAGGCTCCACATACCAGATTTTTGATCATTTTGGACAAATATAGTAGCAGACAAACTATTTGCTGATACAGAGCGGAGCAGTGGCATGCTTAATGGGGAATGAAGGTCTCTCTAAGTATGCGAGTGTCTCTGTTATATGCTGTGCTAGCCGAACAATCAGGCCTTTGCATATTTATAAAATGACAGTTTGCAGTCCAAAGTGTTAAGATGAGATTTTGCTTCAGTTAAAAAAAAAATTTTTTTAAAAAGACATTCTTTGATTACAAAGACCTCCAACTAAGAGAACAGCCATTGGTCTGGCAATCTCTCTCTCCCCAAAAATAAAAAAAACCCCAAAACAAAAAAAAAGTATTTACCAGCTTTTGAATTTACTCTTTTGTCATAGCAAGTATGGAAGACCTGTCACCACATTGATGTCCTAAATGCATTCTGTGCTTATTTTAGTCATTATTTAACTGATTAACGTTTGACATTGAGCTTGACGACTCTTTAAAGCTGTACTAATCTACATTTTTGCATCAACAATGGAAAAACGACAGCATGAAATATGAAAGACATTTCCAGCAATGACAAACCAACAGAGAATTAATTATCACCCAACTGCAGTGAGCAGTGGAGAGCAAAAGAAAAAGGAATGCCAGACTAAAGGCTTCCACATATAAAGAAGTTCGACACACATTTTTTAGCTAATCAACATTTCAGACTTGTTTTAATAGATGAGCCTCTTATCAGACAGCAGTGTTCTTTGCCGTGTCTCATCAGATGCTCACCTCAAAGCTAAAACCGGTTTGACTTGGCTCCTGCTTGCTTTGCATCACTAAGGTTTGTTTTGCATGACGCTGCTGTAAATCGCAAAATTTCACTGGGTCATTTCCTTGTGTGTGCGGCCCATTACGTTAATCAAGTGCCAGTACTAAGAACTCTGTGTTAGAGCCCGTCTGATTTAGAGCTATTTGCTGATCAATCAGTATCGGGATTTATAACAAAGGCAAATTGAAAAGGTAAAAAGGAAATTTGAGAAACACCCTTCAACCAAGTCTGGAAAAAAATATATCAGTATCTATATCGGAATATGGAATTTAAAATTACCAAGTGTCGTATCGGTCTAATCCAGTAGTGTCCTATATTATCTTATATAGGGCTCTTATCAATGTATTAACGACATTCAGAATGACGCTGATATAATTTTCTTGTTCTAAAAGTGTGCTTAAACAGCATTTGTCACATTTCATTGTACTTTATTTATAATTTTCTGTCTTTGGTCTAAACTAGACTAGGCTTCTTTTCCAGTTGGGTCAGTTAAGTGCAGTTCGGGACTTTCATTGGTAAGGTCAGCAGCCTATCAGTGGGATAAATGACTTGGTCTTATAGCTCTTATAGACTCTAGCGAAATCTATTTATTGTCGTGCAGACAATCTTTTTCTGACAATTGTACATTTGATCAAAAGCTTTTTGGGCCAGTATAAATCATATGAACATGGTGGTTAACCAAATCCAACTCTACTATTAATATAGTAAGTTTTACATTGTTGACAGAATACGGTGATGTCAGGTTTTAATGTGGCACAGTAATCTACATATCAAGCAGGACAGGATTAAGGCTAAGTGTGGTCATAATGTTAAAGTACAAAAAGGAGACTTTGGGCTTGTGTGTATGTGTTTATCTTAAATTCATAAATTTTTTTAGGTAACACACTTCACTAAGTTGAGTCCTATCCTGTAGTTGCATTTGGGATCACGTTGTTTCTACACAGAATATTCCAGTTCTGTTTATAAGCCTCTCAAAATAGCCTCATGGTGCCTCTTTTATAAATACTGTAGTACGCTTAAGACTCACAAACACCGTTTTCTCTGTCATTTCAGTCAGTGTGGATTTAATAGCAGTGAAGTGAAAATACCCCAGATAAAGTAGTATCTAGTCCAAGTGCTCACATCCTGTATTTGCATCAGTGCATGTGTTATTGCGCCAGATGCTAAAGGCATAAAATCCCCAGTGAAGCAGTCAAAGTCTTTGGCAAAGCCACAGTCCAGAAACAGGCTTGATATACCCGTTGGACATCTAAGAGAGGGGGCGGGTTGGGGAGCTTAGTCTTCAGTATTTCTGTATTTTTGGGGGCTTTTTTTTGCCTTTTGTAAGATAGCAGCAAAATTAGCATTCTTCTGATGTTTATAAAAATTCCTGGACATGCGTTAAAGTTGACTAAAGTGTATTCACATCGGCCTATAAAGCATTACAGCTGCAGCCTCCCACCATGTCCCTTCTCCTACCTAATGATTTTCAGGATTCATACAAAATACATTTGGACCTCAGGTTCTGGAGCAGTCTTTTTAAACATTTTAAAATCACACTTATAAGTAGAGCCTGACTCATGTATTGGTTGTCTTTCTCTCCCTTATTGTCTGTACAAAAAAGTCCGTTTTTTACAATACTTTTCGAACTACCTGCAGCACCCTTTTGAACTTATGGTCATGCAGAGCCAGCGGTATCTTCATGGTAAATCGCTGTTTTCTTGTTTTTAAATACGTTGCTAGAAACTTAATGAGCAACGATCCCATTATTTTTCTTTTTTAAATTACTTCTCACATACTAAATTTGTATGTTAAAGATATTTTCACATATGTTGATAATAAGAATAATCAACCTTACTGATTAATGCCAGTGTTATTGGCCAATATTAGCAATTTCCTGATGGATTGGTATTGGTATTTTTAATACATTTAATTTTAATTAAAATTAAACATTAGAGAAGAGATGCTAGAAACACCTGTCAGCTACATTATGAGTGTTGATGTTCCACAGTTTCAACTTCTCTGATGCCAACAACACAAATAACCCGCTGACCCGAGCAGAATCAGGCTTATAATTGTAAACAAGTAAATAAATAACTACATTTAACAAATAGTAGCGACAGCTGTTCATATTTTGCATTTCTAAGAGCAAAAAAATATTTCTGCTGATAAATCAGAATATCAGGTTTTCAAATCACCAAATATCGGTACCGATATAGGTCTTAAAATCCTATATTGATCAGACTCTCGTACTTACCCAGAAATGTTCCCAGTATCAGTAGAGCTCTAATTAAAACTAACCTACTTTCTTTGTCCCAAAGTGTAATTCACTGAACATATGTGGCTGATTAATAAGCTGCTCACTGCAGTCTGTTGGTGTTCTTGTCTTTAACTATTTTAATTGCTCTTTCTTAATAATCTGCCTATTGAATTGTATGTTAGTTTCAGTATTGTCTTCACTGTAAATTGATCGATTCTTCTGTGATAATGTCCTAAATTATTTTCTTATTGATTGATCAGCCATTTGTTTTCTTGATTAACTGACACTTTATCTGGTCAGACCAAATTTATAATGTTAATACAAAGGAAAGCAGCAGATAGTTAGGAAGCTGGAACCATAGCATTCTGGGCATCTGTCTTTGTTGTTGATGATTTTTCAGTCAATAAATGATGATTTAATGGATTAGTTATGTGTGAGAAAACAAATCCACATTCATTTAGCTAATTGTGTGCCAAAATGACCAAATATTAAAAGACTCCAGCTTTTATGAGCCCGTGTTTGTGCAGTTGTCTGCTAAGTATAGGAAGTATGTAAGACATTGTGCATTGCATGATTTTACAGAACTGCATTTCTGGAGTAGTGAAGAACGGCTTGGCTTTGTATCTACAGACTGATTGAGTGCCAAATATGAGCTGCCTATAAAGTGTCACATATGGCACGAGGACACACATGGCAGGACAGTATATGAAGCACAAGGCCAAGAAGCAGACATGTGTGCCTGCCTAAACCGCAGCCAGCCTCCGTTCAGTGAATAATTGATAATGAGAGTGATACTGTAGGTAGTTACGGCACTAAAATGGATTTGGATACAGTTTTGTAGACTGATATCTGTTGGCTCACAGATCAGTTGACTGTAATCTGTTTGCAGGATTTTCTTGCCATTAGATGATTAAAATTTTTTTGTTCAACTTTTTTTTTTCTTTTCCTCTTCAGCCAAAACTTTTATATCCTAGTCCAGCATTCAGGAGGAACAGGCTGGCATACAGATGCTGTTTTCTCTGAAACACAAATGCTGATGAGGACAAATCTGAGTACTTCCAGAGGCTGAAGTGATGCAATAAAGTCATAAAATAAATCAGTGGATGCCTCTACTGAGTGGCTGTCAGTGCAAAACTGATACTGAGTGAAGGAAAGGGATAGAGAGACACAGGCACAGTGGCAGAGGTAATAAAAAAAAAAATAAGATGCTGATGAACGCAATAAACTAATACACAGATGGATGTAAAGGGAGTGGAGGAGAGATGGATGGTCAACAGTGGAGGCACTGAGGGTTTGTGTGTGTGTGCTGGGGCTCTTTGGTGACTAATCATTTCCGTGCGCGACGCAGAGAGACACACAGCTCCCTCTGGGCCAGCAGTTCATTTTCTGATGAGTGCACACATGCAAGCAAACACGCACACAAAGACACACATGAACTTGCAATCTCCCCCACCCCCACCCACCCACTTCCTTTAATAATCTGCAGACAGAATACAGTCATCTGTTTATGGGAGCATGGATTGCGCACAGGCACGCTTGCACAAAAAGTGATGTCAGAAGGTCCCCTATTCCAGGTTTAAATGTCAGATTGAGCATAATGATTTCAGATAGGCACAATAACAACCTGAGCGCGCTCACTTCCTTTCAGCCTCGGTAAATGCTGCAAGCCAAATTACAAAAAAATTCCTGCTCTGTGGCAGTTGAGACTCTCGGTGTGGGTAATTTTCCAAAATAACAGAAAATAGTGTAAGATGACAGCATGGATGGTAGTAATACAAAGCAGTTCTTACTGATAGACCTGCTGTCCACTCTGAAAAATGTCCCACTGTGTGTACGCGCAGCTGTCATCTCCACATGATCCAACATCAAATGTCTTAACTTGGTTTCTGAGCAACAGTTTGTCAGTTAGCTTTGTCCCAGTGAGGCAAAAAGACCCAAAACAGTTCAAGGACTCAGGCTGCAGACCTTCAGCATGTATTCCAGCTGCTGCTGGTTTTGTGCCATAAATCAGGGCGAGCTGTGATTAAAAAGTCAGATTCTCACAATAATGTAAGGAAGTAAAATAGAACATGGCTGCAAGCAGCAAGTCAAAATGCCTGAATTTCTCTCACTGTACCGATCTGAGTGTCGTTTGATGTTATTTGCATGACAAAGGTCCCTATGTGACCTGTTAATAGACTGCTGCAAAAAGCAGTCTATTAACAGGTCTTGCAGGTAACAATTGCATATGAGAATAAATGCAAAAGCCCTTCAGTTGCTCCAAATAAAGATGTGTGTCTCAATCCATCTCAAGTGATATACGAACTCATTTTGTGTGTATAAATTTTAATTGTTCCAAAAGTGAATAACCAGAATGAAACGTGCAGATGAGCTGTTATTTTGCCATTTCTTTGACCATGAAAGTAGCACTTTAAAAATCCTGTGGCAGAGCCGTGACTGGGAGGGCCTCTGGTTGAATTCCCAGAGCAGTGCAAAGATCAATGTGGGGAAATTAAATGAGCTCAGCTTCTCCTTCCACCTTTGCGATGCCCGCGGGAGCGGCTTTTAGCTCCTAGTTGCTGTGGTGGTCCGACAGTAACATGCAGCAACAAACACTGTCGCTGTGAAGGTGTGAAGGTGCCTGAAATTAAGTGGCACGCCTGACTAAGTTTCATTTTCCCCTTTAACAACATTGTTATCAGCCACTGGTTTGTTGGCTGTCGTTTCTCACAACCACACAATGGTGCATTTACTTATGTAAAGTGCTTAAATGTTGATGCACTTTTTCACTTTACTGCTACTTTATACAAATATCAACACAACACAGTGTTTTAATATAATAATATAATTTTGATGTAATGTATATGAAATATATCATCAGTAGTACGCATTAATATGGTTGTGTCTCATGGCATCCAGTCTTAATCATGCATAAACTTCAGATTTAAATGAGTGAATTATGTAAACTTTTACCTTTTTAATTGAAAGAGCAAATATTTATTTATTTATTCTTTAACCGGGATTAAAACCTTTAATTTCTTCTTTAAAGCTGGGCATTGTATCATGGGCGTTGGCTTCATTATCTTTCTTCTTCTCTGACACTTCACTGTTGCTTAAATAGTATTTTTTTCCTGCACTGTTTTCACAATGTTTACATCAGTGCCTACTTATTATCGATTAGAGCCCGATCACTATAGCGGCGTGGCTGATATTAGCTATTTGCCAATATTTATTTATCTTTATAAGTATTTAAAATAGGCAAAAAGAACATTTAAAAAGTAAAAAAGCGATGGGAGAAACACCATTCAGCCACGTTAGACTTGTTAATGTTGTATAATTTGTCCACCAGAGGGCACTTGACAACAACGTCAGATTATTTTTAAACAGCAGTGTCATGTTATCTCAGTAAAGATAATTAACTGCATATAACAAATGTGAGGCAAATCTGTTTATGATTGGTAAAAAGAAAAAAACAAACTTGGCTGATATATTGGAGTTTTAAAATCACCAAATATCAGTATTGGTATTGGTTTTAAAACTCCTATATTGGTCAAGCTCTATTATCAAGTTCTACCAGTTTCTAACAGTCTTTTTCTTTTCTTATTGTTTTTATTGTATTCTGTACTAATAAACAAACTAATAAGGAATATTTACAAAATATCCTGAACACATCTGGTTTTTTTTCCTTTTCTTTACATCTACCTCGACTTATCCATCCTTTTCTCTTTTAGCTCCTTCTCCTCTGTCCCACAATCCATTTCTGCTCTACTGGGACTAATTACTAATTAACTTTCAGTCCCACAGCGCAAACAGAGTCGCAAAGGGTAACAGCGACATACAGTATTTAATCACTTGTTGTGCGTGTGCATAAATGCACTCATTGGCCCTTTTATGTGTGCTCTGTGCCCCTATAACAGCATCCAGTATTTATGGGGATTGACTTTAAAAATAAGAAGTACTCATTGTGCCTTTTTTCCATGCAGGAGGCAACACCATGACAACAGAAATGCAGGAGATTGCCATCACGGAGGATAAGCCTTTACTCACGGGTCAGGCTGACACCGCCAAGGTCTGAGATGGAGCCATATACTCATACAGATACATGTACATGCATGTTATACAACACTAAATCTGCAATATACTATGATTCAATGTAATCTGATCAATAAAGAACATCAGCACACACACACAAACACACACACACGCTGAGCATGATATGAAACCACAGGCAAACCAAGAGAAAGAAAAAGAAGGGCTGGTGTATGTGCAAGTGTGTCACTGTGTGTTCTTGTTGTGCATGTGTGCATGAATGAAAGTGTTTTTGAGTCTGAACAAAGCCTACATGTGACAACATGTGTTCCAAGCACATTTGTGCATGACTTTGCGCGTCAGTGTGTGCTTATATAGATGTGTGTGTGTGTGTGCGCGCGCGCACACAGCTGCAGCGCTGGCTCATATCTGCCGGGTTGACGTCAAAGCCCTAAGGGATCGGGAGCAGATCCTCTGCTCTGCTGGGCTGATGTTGCCGTGCACATGCAGCACTGCAGAGCAGAGACACCTCGTGGGCAAAGAGCAAAGCACAGCACTGAAACAAAACCAACACAGATTTTTCTGCAGTGGTTATCCAGTGTGAACCCCAGCTTTGGCCTTCTCAGTCGAGTTTGCACGTTCTCTTGTTGCCACTGTGGGCACTCCACAGTGTGGCTTCCTCCCACAGTCCAAAGACATGCATGTTAGGATAACTGGTAATTCTAACTAGTTATTATTCTAACCCTAAACTAGCCATTAATGTGAGGGACTCGGCAGTTTCTAACTTAATCCAGTGATTTCTGAACTATTTTCCGAGCTGTGACTAGCATTCATCTCTTTTAGTAACTAATTTCCTGTTTTTTTAATTGTTTTTAATAATTGATTAATACTTTTTTCATCTTGATATGCTTCAGGTAATATGGCAAACAGCAGTTTTATCATAACATGACCAAGAACACAAGAAATAATGCTCAGACATGATGAGATTCACAGAGAATTACAAGTGAACAGACAAACCAGTAATGGACAAGCGAGATGCGGGACTTTCTATACACCACACACTTTTATATACACCCTATGACTAGCTGTCATAGGGGAGAGGCGGGTTACACCCTGGAGAGGTTGCCAGCCTGTTGCAGGGCTGACAGACAGCAAGTCAGTCTCACCGATTAATCGTGGGAGTGTGGAAGAAAGCTGGAGTACCCCGAGAGAAAACCCAGGCGAGCACAAAGAGGACATGACTTCACACAGCTGTCCGGTGGATTCAGACCCGAGACCCTCCTGCTGTGAGGCGATAGTGCTAAAATCTTTATATACACACAAGGAGCTTATGGGGAACAGTTAAAAACAATCAGGAAGCCCGGGTTTACAGGAGGATAGTACAGAAAAAGCTTCCTGTGTCTTCTAAATGGAAGTTTTTGACCTCAGTGTGAAAATGTATGAAGTCAAAAGAATTAAATACAAATTTGTGAAACTTTGCAGAAAAAAACAGAGTCTCACCACACTTATGTAACAGTGGCTGTTGTTGATGTGCCTCTGCTGTGGACTACCTGACACACTTGGCCCTGTCAGTTCTTTATGTACCCACAGCATCCTACCAGTCACAAAGTTAAATGAAGCGCTCGCCCTCACGTCAACTCATCTTTTCCCTTCCCACTGAGATGATTTAACTTCGAGGCAAGACCCACAGCATCCGCGACTGAAGCCAAATTAATTAATGATAATCATAAAGTCTGGCAGCACAGCGTTCATACTTACTAAAGCTGGGCTGCCAGACAGACAAAACGGGTTTCTAACCAATGCAAAGACAATTACACCACCATGTCTCTGATCAGTTTAATATAGCAGTTTTTTTGTGCATAGAATACTTGACTTGCACAGGGCAACAACTTCATAACTACTTGATAACAAGTAGCTTTCACTGCTGTAGTTAAACATTCAGAGTTTGCACGTGGGCTTATTGCTTATTTTTTATAATTCAAAATATATGACATATGAAAACTGGAGTGCTTTTCAGCTTGATGATCTGCATTGTGGTGATCATTTGTGTTTGTGATCAGTCTGATGGCACATAGCTTTGAATTTCTACTTCCCTTTTTGGATTTCAGCAGTAAAAAAAATAAAAATATTGTGCATGCAACTCAGGGACCTTTGAGCAAAAATGACAGAATTAAGACAGGGTGACGCAGACAGAGAAGCACTGAAGACATGAAACATACAAACTGAAATGGAAATGAAAGCAGCAACCAGTAATAACCTGTAATAATGTGTTTTTCACCCTACAGAGTAAGGGTGTGAGATGTGGATCAACTTTTTTGTGGAAAAGGTCACATAATGGTTCAATTTGTTGACCATTATGTATCCTCTCACTGGTATCTCCTGCCTGCATCCAGGTCACAGCCTCGACAGTAATTAATTGACAGTCAAGGTTTTCAATAATCAGGCTCCATCTCATCCTAAAGACCACATAGTACCATATCACCCTATTAGAGCACTTGGCTCTCCCACTGCAGGCTTACTTGCTGTTCCTAGAGTATTTAAAAGCAGAATGGGAGGCAGAGCCTTCAGTTTTCAGGCCCCTCTTCTGTGGAACCAGCTCCCAGTTTAGATTCAGGAGACAGACACTATCTCTACTTTTAAGATTAGACTTAAAACTTTCCTTTTTGCTAAAGCATATATTTAGGGCTGGACCAGGTGTCCCTGAATCCTCCCTTTGTTATGCTGCAGTAGGTCTAGGCTGCTGGGGGAATCCCATGATGCAATTCTTCACTCTCTGTGTGTTAATAGACTTCTCTGCATTTAATCATTAGTTATTATTAATCTCTGGCCCTCTGCCACATCATGTCTTTGTTTTCCCGTTTTCCTCCCCTCACCCCAGCCCAACACTATAACTAAAGTGTTTGTTTGTTTTTTGTTTTTTGTTTTCAAATCTAATTTTAGTTTCATTTTAGTTAACTATAATAACCCTGCTCCCTGAGCCTGGTTCTGCCGGAGGTTTATTTCTGTTAAAAGGGAGTCCTGTTCATTGGGGTTTTCTCTTTATTATTGTGGGATCTTTACCTTACAGTACCAAGTGCCTTAAGGTGACTGTTGTTGTTATTTGGTGCCACATAAAGAACTAATCCAGCCAGGAGCCTCTCCTCAGTCACCAACCCTCTAGGACTTCCTCTTTTCTCCTCAGCGGTGACTTCCATCTGTGCCCACACCCACCTCCACTTCAACTTCCCACACTGTTAATTTTCTAAGAGCTTGTGATGCTAGTAATTCATTAGTGGGGGTAAACGGATCCAAGGCTGCAAATGAGCCACCCGTTTGAAACCCGCTGTCAGTGCTTCCTCTATTTAATGCCAGACATGTCACAACCACCTGCTCCTCTGAAGAGGCTCTCTGCTGGTATATCAGCTGCGTAATGCTACCCATCCTGCCTTTGTGGGTGTCAGTTAGGAAGCAAAGCCTCTCTAGACATGAAAGAACAAAGAAATAAGAGAACAGCAAGCTGAGATTTCACTCCTGTGGACTTGATTTTCAGTAGTGCACATCAAAAAGATAAATTAAAGGAGTCCTAATTAAGATTTTTTTTAAGAGGCTTTAAAATTAAAGTGAGAATTTATTCAGATTTGGTTAGCTACTGTGTAATGAGTCCTTCCCAGCTTTATATCTTGATATATTTTTAAATAAATCTTGTCCCTGTAGTACCCATACACGCTATTTTTTTTCCGCTGTGTAGTTTCTCTCATGCTTTTATGTATGAATACAAAGACAAGACATCACTTACTTTCAGATGTAAAAATAAATCATTGTGCACATTTTGCTAATGAGACTGTTGCTCTTTTTCTAACAGGATGCTGAACTGGCTGCTAGGATACTCCTGGACCAAGGACAGGTAAGACTGTCCATGAAATGCATGCTAAAGGTGTTTAATTAAGCATTAAAATACTATTATTATTGAGTTAAAAAATGAAATACACAGTTATTTTTGATTCAGCTTTATTAAAGTGTATTTAGTAACTCTGCAGTGGCTTCTTTTCCTGTCAGTAGTCAGTAGGAAAAACATAGTCATAACACAGAAGTGGCATAAAAATCGCTACACAGAAGAGTTGTTAGTAGGGTTTGAAAACTTAATAATGGATTTAGCTGTATATTACTGATTTTTGCAACTAGAGAGGTTTCTGTGAGTGTTTTATTTCTTCATTGCACCTCTTTTCCATGAATATGGGGCCCACTCTGTTGTGTCCTGGTGCCTCTTGAAAATCAGCCCACTTTTTGACCAGTTGAGAATTAACTTTGCATCGTACAGTCATGTAACAAGAAAGTTTTCACTGGACTCTCTGCAGCCTTATGAAAACTCTAAGTGCACCCTTACTGCTTCCATAGGAATTACGAGGGTATTTATCAACCAGGTGCACTTGCTTAACTGATCATCAGCAGGTGTGAGCAGAAGGTTTGGGAGTTTGCTGCTCTGGAGCATTCAGACGTGTGTTAACACAATGCCAGTGTCTTCCTAGGAGTGGACATTGGACCAAATTCCCCCCAGTTTATGTATGTGCAACGCTCAGAGATACTCTAAAAACACAAGAGCTACATCTCAGACTCTAAATGTTAGCATGTTAAATGTTAAAGTTCATGACAGCACAATTAAGAAAAGACTGACCAAGCATGGCTTGGTTGGAAGGATTGCCAGAAGAAAGCTTCTTCTCTCTACAAAAACATGCCAGCACAGTTTAAGTTTGCAAAGTTGCATCTGAACAAAACACAATGCTTAGACAGATGAGGCCAAAGTGGAGAGACCACGTTTGGAGAAAACCAAACACAGCATATCAGCACGAACAGCTCATACTAACTCACAGTTGGTGGAGGGGTAACAATTTGGGCTTGTTTTGCAGCCACAGCAGTTGGGCACCTTGCAGTCATTGAGTTGACCCTGAACTCCTCTGTAGACCAAAGTATTCTAGAATCAAATGTGAGGCTGTCTGTCTGACACCTAAAGCTTGGCCTAAACAAGGATGCCAAACACACCTGCAAATCTACAACCGAGTGGCCCAGTCAGAGTCCAGACTTCAACCTGACTGAAATGCTGCGACCTTCAGAGAGCTGTGCATAAATGAATGCCTGCAAACCTCAATAAAGTGACGCAATGCTGTAAAGAAAAGTGGGCTAAAATTTCTCCACAACGATGCAAGAGACGGATAAAGTTGCACAAAAAAAACGATTGAGTTATTGCTGCTAAAGGCAGTTCTACAAGCTGCTGAATCAGGCGGTATATTTAGGTTTTCACAGGATGGTAGCTGAAATAAAATTGGGTTGAATTTCCATGGACAGAAAGTCATGAATAAATCTATGAGCTGCATCTTGTGAATCATCACTGAATTTTTACAGCAATCTCTGCCACTCATCAGTGGTCCCAAACTCAAGGCTAATTTTTTTTTCTTTTCTTTTCTTCTTTATTTCTTGGTGGAAACGTGTGGATTTATCTCTGCTACATTAAACCTTAGTACAGTAATGATTGAAAAGCACTATGTGAAAACACATCTGTATCCACTTTGTATATAATTTGCTAATTAAAGACCAAAGGCTGTCAAGGACTCAAGCTCCAGTCTTTATGATGGTCTTTAAAACTTAAAGGCAGGGTTGAAGAAAAACAGTCATTTTAATGTAAGCATGTTAGGTTCAAACCAACTTTCTGGACAGAAATAGAAGAGGGGCAACACAAACTCAGGTTGGCAGTGATTTTAGAAGAATAGGCCAGTCATTGAGATGTGTCTATAGAGATGAAGCACGCAGGCTGAGGATTCTGCTGGTAAACCAGAGCGAGGCTGCAGAAGGACTGAAAGCTGGCAGCCATGTGAGTGTACTGAAAACAAGCTGTAGAGTGAAAGCTTGGCTGGCCAAGCAGCAGAGGAGAAATCAGATCCAAACACAGGACAGTGGAATGAGTGGTGAGGCGCAGTAATAAGACGCTGCAGGGGGAGGAGCTGATGAGCCACAGGTTTGGCTGATCTCACAAACTCCAAACAAAGCAGACAGAGAAGCAAAGAATACAAAGGAAACACAAGAGACAGAGGGGACGAGGGCTCTTTTGTGTCTCTTCCTTCAATTTGATGCAAATATAGGGCAGCGTGGCGGTTAGCACTGTTGCCTCACAGCAACAATGTCCTGGGTACAGCTCCACCAAGGCCAGGGCTTTTCTGTGTGGAGTTTGCATGTTCTCTCTGGGTGCGCCGGCTTCCTTCCACAGTCCAAAGGCATGCAGTTAGTGAGGTTAGGTTAATCAGTGACTCTAAATTGCCCACAGCCGTGAATGGTTGTCTCTCTCTCTGTGTTAGCCCTGTCCAGGATGTACATTGCCTCTAGTGCCTTGGCAGTGTCACGGGGGGATAGAACATCCCCCTGTGATCATAAATTGGATGACCTGAAGTGGACGAATGGATATAGAACTTGCAAATTATTAACCTGAGTGTATACCGAGACCAGATCGATACAGAATTTGCAAAGAGCGAGAGAGAAATATTTGATTTTTGGAGACAAAATAAGAGGCAGGACACGGTTTGGACATGTGCGGTGGTGGTGGATATCTTTGACAAAGGTTGTTGAATATGAAGAAAAAGAGGAAGAACATGTTGAAGATTCATAAATGTAGTGAAGAAGGACACGCAGGTTTGGTGTGACAGAGGAGGATGCTAGGGACAGGGTGAGATGGAGGCAGACGATCGGCTGTGGTGAGCGGCCAAAAGTAGAAAAAGGTTCATGCACAGAAAAGGTGATTTTGGGGGGTTTTTTTGTTTTGTTTTCCATGCCAGATGTTACCATCAGGTTGACATTTTTAAGTTTGTGTTTGTTCGTGTTGCTCTCTAGGAGCACAGTGTTGAGACTCCACATGGCGTCCTGCACGTGACCCTCCACGGCACGCGAACCACCCGTAGGCCCGCTATCCTCACCTTCCATGATGTGGGTCTGGACAGTGAGTAGCTCGCTCTCTTATCTGTCAGCCTGTCTCAAGTCTAACAGTCTCTTCCTTGTTACTGTCTGCTTTTTTTCCTCATCATCTTTATTTACTCTGTTTGTTTGTTTTTTACCTGACAGGTAAGAGCTGCTTCTCTCCTCTGTTTAAGTTCGAAGAGATGCAGGAGATCGTCAAGAATTTCACCCTGATTCACATCGACGCCCCGGGACAAGAGGACGGGGCTGCTGCCTACCCCGCAGGGTGAGACCTTCACCGTGTTCAATTAGGTGTCCTGCAGTAACCTTGCACTTTTTTTAAAAAGTAAACTTCTGAGAAATGGAAGCAATCTTCCGTACAGGCCTGAACCTAATCTCTTCTAAAAATCCTTACCATTCTCCTCTCTCACATCTCCCCATGCACCATCTCTGTTCTCTAATGCGCTCTTGTCAGAGGTTTAAACAAAATCCCTTCTTTTCTCTCCACGTACTTCTTATTCCCTCCCCCCCAGTACTTCTCTATCACTCCCCTTCCTTGTGAGATTATTTTAGTGGCTCAGCAGGATTTTGTTGCATGTATTGTGACAGATTCTCAGCTCTGACCCTTCACTTCCGCCGCTGATTATCGAAATTGAAGCTCATTCTCTTTGTGGTCTTAAATCCTTGTGGACAGAGGTGTTAGCCGTCGTATTTACTTTAAATTTATCTAATGGAACAGCGCTGCCCAGCTACTATGAATAGTTTGAGGAGATCTTAGATCAGAATTAGCATTTCCTGGGTATTCTTCTTCACATTCTTCACATATTTGTTTTCATATTAAGGCGCTCAATTGCATTAAGCTCATTTGTGTGTGCTGTTGTAGTTACCAGTATCCCTCCATGGAGACCATAGCAGAGATGATCCCAGCTGTCCTGCAGTTTTTCAAGTGAGTTAACCACATTTATTGTGACGTGAACGCAAGCAGTTATTTGGCTTTGTGTAACAGAACTAAGTGGCCTTGAGACAGATCCCTTTGGGGCGGTGTCAGGAAGGGCATGTGGTGTAAAAAAAAAAAAATATCTGGTTCTAGTTCTCCAGGCTTTCTGTTTGTCTTTGGACATTGGCTGCTTTTTCACTCACTGAATGTATGAAAAATGCCAAACATAACACAGTTTGATGGACACAAAATAGCATTTTTTTCACCAACCAGGTGATTGCCAAAAAGATATTGTCATATAACAGCATGGTGTGCAGTGTGTCCTTAAAAAAATTGAGGAAACTGGGCAAGTAGAGGATAAAACAAGGCCTAGAAACATAATCTATATTAGATGAACAGCAGGTCGTACCAAATATTAACCTGCATGCTCATTGAAATTGTGCCTTATATGTTTGCACATATTTCAGCAAATCTTTGCAACTATTTCCTATTTTCCTGCCAAAATACAAAGAAAGGGGTGGCTCAAAAATTTTGCACAGTACTGTAGATATATAAATAACCAGAGTGTTCAGCAATGCTGAGACAAATTAAAACTGTGTTTACATGCATATGCGTATGCTGTAGGTGTTAATAACCTTTATCCTTCTGTCAGCTTCCGTACTGTAATCGGAGTGGGTGTGGGAGCAGGAGCATACATCCTGGCCAGGTTCGCGGTAAGCATCATTTGTTTTGTTTTATTTTTTAAAGCTGTCCTGATGAGTCATTTTAGGCCCTGCTGTAGCACTCTACAGAGGTCTTATTTTGCATTAACACAGGATGGTGCCATTTAAAATGACAGGAAGTGTTCTCGTTTACGGTTTTGTGCTGTGCTGACTGTAAATGTTGAGGGAAGAGTTCAACAGGAACACTTTGTAGGATGAATATGTTAAATATGTGACGTTTGTGGATATTTACGTGCAAACCTCTTAAAATAACAAAATGCTGAATGCACATTTGCTTTGGTTTAAATGTGAAAATTTTCCCACGAAAATCAGCACTGTCATCTCCAGAAACTAGTAAACACATCCACCAAATGACAGTTTTCTTGTAGGTCACTTCCTGATGTCGAATAAACAGTTCCCAAATAACTGTAATGGTGCTAAATTGATGTTAAAACTTCAACACCAAATGGCTTTTTATTATCGAACAGTGCATAGAACAGGTCACTCCATTTTCTTATAGACACTGCTCAAAAAAATTAAGGGAACAGTCATCAATGTTAAACTTCGGTCATCAGTATCAGTTTAATGATAAATCAGTCTGTCCAATTATAAGTCATAGACCATCGTGAATCCATTTCAGCTGCTTTGGTGTAAATCAAACTGGCAACAGGTGCACAGGAGAGGCAACAACAAGAAAACACCTAAAAAGAAAACGATTTTATGGAGTTTTCTCTAGTTTTGCTTTTTGTTACTGTCCTTGTCACCATGGGCAACATGAAACGGTACCTGCAGCCCATCCAGGTTGCCCAGGGAGTCTAGCTCCACCCGGACACCACATGAGGAGAGCTGTGCAGGGATGTAGGAGGGCATCAAACCAGCACTGTGCAGCTTGATTGGAGTTTCATATCCAGATCTGGCAGATCCACCACTGGTGCGCTGTTCTCTTTACAGATGAGAAGAGCTTCTTATTGAGCACGTGTGACAGGTGTAGAAGAGTCTGGACATCATGCTGCCTGAAACTGCCTGGTTTATTATACCCGCCTGTTCTTGCCCTTGCTAATGTTGCACTCGAAAACTGCTTCCAGTTTTGACTTCTCCTCCTCCTGTACCAGCACTGATGTGGTAGTTTTGTGTGAATGGTGACACCTATCGCTCAGGAGAATACTTGTGTCTTCAGCGTTGGTATAAACAGTACAGAGCTGTGGCCGTGTCACCGTTTGCGTGTCTAGTTATACGGGCCCATGACAGATCTGGCAGTGGGTCAGTGATGATCTGAGGAGGCAAATCCTTTGAGGGTCACACAGACCTCCACCTGTTAACTAACAGCACCCTGACTGCTGTTAGGTACCAGGGTGAAGTCTTCAAACCCATTCTTAGACCTTAAGCTTATGTTTGTGTATGGATCTCAGAGTTCCTCCTGGTGTAAGACAGCGCCCGGCCTCATAGTCACTGTGTATAGGCAGTTCCTAGAAAACGACAGCAATCATGATGTCACCGACTAGCCCCTGATCTGAATCCAACTGAGAACTTCTGGGAGTATCAGATGCTATCAAAAAAAGCCACTGACCATCCAGGAGATCACTGCTGCCCTGATCTTGGACGAGATCTGAGAGGGCACCATTTGTCTTCTCATCAGGAGCATGCACAGACATTACTGAGAGTGCATGCAGCCATTTTTGAATCCAGCCTTCAAAGGGTTGATGATTTTGGTTTCCACAAATTAAATAATGTCAGCAAAGATCTTCAGCTCGAATGTTTCATTGATCGAGATCCGATGTGCGGTTTGTTTTCCCTTCACTCCCATGAGCCGTGAATATAGATGTATATGAGGTTGTGTCACACTGTCAGTGAACACTTCTGCTTTCATCTAAAATTTTCCACTCACCATCTGTGTCTGCGTTCCTTTCTTTCTCTCAACAGCTTGCAAACCCAGATGCAGTGGAAGGTCTGGTTCTGATCAACATCGACACTAACGCTCGAGGATGGATAGACTGGGCTGCTCACAAGGTTTCTTTCTCTCTCTCTTCCTTCGTTCCACGTCAGGGCTGCAGTGGCCGTGTACACAGAAACATCATTTAATCTCGTTAGTCCTAATGGGAGTTACTCATTGGTGTAAATATAGCTCTGGATATGAAATTATGGGACTTCACGCACGGTCTGTGTGTCCTGTGCTATTGATCACGTAATTGTTTATCGTATATTTCATCACACTTGATTAAAATAAATAAACTGCCTGAATGATCCCCCTCCCCTTTCCTCTCCTACTCCAGCTCAGCTCTGTGACGTCCTCCCTCACAGAGCAGATTCTGTGCCACCTTTTCAGTCAGGTACATTATTATGTCCATAAGTGTTTAAATGACAGATTTTTTTTTTGTAAGTTAAATAAAAACTTTTTTTGACAAAAAAAGAGAAAAAATGTTAAACCGTTTTTCTAGGAGGAGCTGTCGTCAAGCACAGAACTAGTGCAGTCTCACAGAGAGCGCATCGCCAAAGCTCCCAACCTGTCCAACATAGAGCTCCTGTGGAAGACTTACAACAGGTAACATGCTGTCACGCATCATGACATAAATACAAATAATCTACTTCACATCAAGCCACCACTGACACCATTTTTTTTCTCCTTCCAGTCGTAGAGACCTGAACATTGATCGCAACAGCACTTTCAAGTAAATACCCACTCTCTGACTTTTTTTTTGTTTAACATTAACCTCTCAAATCTTCAATCTTCCAATCTGCACCTGTTTCTGTTTGACCCTCAGATGTCCAGTAATGCTGGTGGTGGGCGATCAGGCTCCATATGAGGACGCTGCTGTGAGTTTCTTTTATTATTTGACACTCACATGAACGGCTGTTTGCATTGATTGTTTCTGTGTAAAAAAAAAAAGTATCTGATGGGTTGTAAAAATGACTGCATTTCTTTCTGTAACCACCAGGTGGAGTGCAACAGCAAAATGGACCCAACAACAACCTCATTCTTAAAGGTGATTTTCATGCCAGTGTCTTCAGTGTCCGCATTGTCTGTCTTTGGTTTTTTTCCACTATTACTTATGTCTTCTGTCCTTCTGCAGATGGCTGATGCTGGTGGTCTGCCTCAGCTGACACAGGTAACAACACCTTAAGATCTCTATAATATCACACATGTGACATAGATGTGGATGTTAAATGCGCTCTGGGCAATATTTTAATGTGAAAAGAACATCCTGATACCTGTCCATTGTGTCTGCACTCGCCTGTCAGTCAGAGCAGCCGGGTCCCTAAGTACAAAACTTAGTACAATTTAAATTTTGACTTATATCCACACATAGCTTTCATGAAGGGAGGATTAAACTACAGAGATCAAGATCAATTTAAAACAAAGCTGTAAACATGTTGATGCTTTGTTGGTTTATGGGGATTGACTCATGTTTGGAGTCAGCTACAGGTGGCCACAAGGCGAATTATTACATGCACGGTAGCTTCACTGTCTTTTAGCCCCAGAGGTTGGCAAATGTTTTTAGGTGTCACCACTAAAACGGATGCCCTGGGTTTCCACATGGGGTTCTCAGTGAGCATCATTGTTCAGTGCAGCAAAAGAGTTAAACATGCTTTTGACCTGATATGTAATTTCCTGTATGTAATGTTCTGTGTTTTGTTTGCAGCCTGCTAAACTCACTGAGGCTTTCAAGTATTTCATCCAGGGCATGGGCTACAGTAAGTTCACTTTACCAAGCAGTTATAGTCCTCATTTACACAGAGAGAGAGACATGGCTTTAGTATTGTTTCCTATTTGTTTCATACTTTTATTTTGATACTTTTTGTGTCACTGGGCAGTTAAAGGATAAACTGCAGTATTTATTGATGTACAGTTAGAAGTTTACATACACTCATCATGAGCATGAATCTTGTGGTAATTTTGGGCTTTTAATGATTTCTTTGAACTGTTCTTTTTTCCATGGCGTAATGATTGTACAGCATACATCTGACTGGAATGGACTTTGGGAAGGCCACTCCAGAAGCTTAATGTTATCCTGCTTTATACATTCAAAAACCAGTTTTGATGTGTGTTCGGGATCCTGTTGGACCACACAACTCTGTCCATGTTTTAAGTGTCTAGCTATTGATCTAGGATGAAGTTGAAGAATTTGGAGGTAGTCTTCCTCCTTCATTATTCCATTGGTACCACTGACAGCAAAAGGTGTCAGAGCATGATGCCACCACCACCATGCTTGACTGTTGCTATAGTGTTCTTAGGTTTAAAAGGCTCATTTTACTCCTCCAAACATAGCTCTTGTCATTGATGCTCATTGAGAAAACTGCCAGTTGTAGTCTGTCATGATGACTAGCAAGAAGTTAATAGGTTTTGGCCTCATTTGACCCTGTGCAGATTAGAGAAAATTCTAAATAAATGGAAAATTGGCCACCTAATCCTTGTTTTTTTAAAGTTATTAAAGTTTAAATTTAAATTAAATTATTTTAAATTAAATTAAATTATTTAAAGTTAAAGTTATTAGCTGTCAGAGCGCCCCAGGGTGGCTGTGGCTACAATGTAGCTTGCCATCACTAGTGTGTGAATGTGTGTGTGAATGGGTGGATGACTGAATGTGTAAAGCGCTTTGGGGTCCTTAGGGACTAAGTAAAGCGCTATACAAAATACAGGCCATTTACCATTTATTAAAGATGTACGCTGTACAGTTGTTCTATGCTGGAAAAATAACAATTCGAGTAAATCATTAAAGGCCACAAATTGTGATTCATGTCTGTTATGAGTGGACATAAATGGATGACCACAGCTATGTGTTGTCAGCAACATTTCCTTTCCTTTTGATAGTTGACTTTAAAAGAAACTGAACCTCTGCAAACTGTTTCCATGACTTGTACTCTTACTGACCATTTCTCTGTGTTTCTCCACAGTGGCTTCATCTTGCATGACTCGTCTGTCCCGCTCTCGCACCACCTCCCTCTCCTCCTCCTACTCCATGGATGGCTCCCGCTCTCGCTCCCGCACCCTGTCCCAGGGCTCGCAGGGCGGCCAGATGCCGCCCAGCCCCTCCCAAACGATGGAGGTGTCTTGCTGAAGAAAAACAAAATGATAGAAGGAAAGAGAGAGTGAGAGTGGGAGAGGAGGGAAGAAGAAAAAGGAAGGGAAAGATGAAGCATGATAATAATGCAGAGACGAGATGAATGGGTTACTTATTTGTCACTAAACAAACTCCCTTCATTCCCCACAAAGAGCAGAATAGGAATAGGGATGGTAAGAGAGAGAGAGAGAGGGAGGGAGGAAGAGGAACAGAGTGGAAAATAAAAAGCTTTGCAAGTCCAACCCTTCTTTTTACAACCTCAGCCCAAAACAAAGTAGAACAGGCTGTTCTGCCATAAAAATGAGTCTTTAAAGGGCGTGAAGAGATTATTAAAGCAAAGGAGGAGGTGACGAACGGCAACCAGTCCTCTCTCCCTCCCTCTATTGTCAACCAATAGAGCCCTTTAATTTAGATTTACAGTGCAGTGTACAAAACCAACAGTAATAATCCTGAAAACGGTATTGTCGATGTTGATGCTGATGATTCTGATGCTCTTGATGATGATGATGATGATGATGATACTGAAGCTAATGATGATAGAAAAAAAACAGTAACTTTTCTCTTTATTACATAATGACTTTAAAATGACATAGACAAAAAAAAAAACATACTATAGCAGAGATACTTATAACAATGTGTGTCTACTACTTTTAAAGCTAGTTTTTATTGTGTTTTTTTTTTTTTTTTTTTTTATTTAGTG
>VVHJ01016184.1:0-13734 GCA_015107715.1 Tylochromis polylepis
ATTATCGGTACTGATATCAGCAGTACTGGCCCTGTATTTACTTGGTATTGGATCGATACCAAAATGTGTAGTGTGGCACAGCACTGCTGTGAATGAGGGAACGTGTGAACGTTGAATGTTTTTGTTGAAATGTCCAGGCAAGTCTATACGTGTTAAATGACAAGATATACGTGTTCAACTAGCGTCAACTAACACACAACTTCAGGTTTTTTATTTCTATATGATAATTCTTCATAAGTAAACAGTAAGAACAAGTAGTCTGATGTCCTGTAATCATTATGAAGCTATCATTTGAAACACAAAAACACATGAAGTTTTTGTACAAAGTATCGGTATCGGCTCAGTATCGTCGATACCGCCCTGAATTTTCCTGGGTATGGGATCGGAGAGGAAGTCAGTGGTGTCGCACATCACTAGGCCGCTACAGCCCGGAAACGGAGAACCAGCGATTTGTTCACGTGACTTACGTGTCACATGACAACACCCCAGAAATGGCAGCGTTCTTACAGTGGAGAAAATTTGTCTTCTTTGATAAGGATACGGTGAGGGACCCTGATGACAACGGGAAAAACTTCCTTCTCCCAAACGGGATCTCGGCTTGTGACTCCGGTCGGGGTCACGTCGTCCTCGGAGATATCCTTAACTGGCAACAGTTAGCTAGCTACCTTAGCTGGTGTGATGCTAGCTAACCCAGAATTCATGAAAGTAAAATCTAAACTCAGGTAATGTGGAGCATGGCTCCGAGATCACTAACTGTTGTCTTTGCAGGCGGCGACAGCGCTAGGCTGGCCTCGTTTTCTGCGCCATATCAAACCGCACGCAAACGCTATCAGTGCGGCTCGGCCGGTCTCCGCACGAAGCTGCATTTCACGCATTAAAGAACAGCCACGCGTTTCCCACTCAGTCTTTACCTTTACTGGGAACTTAGAGTTGGTCTTCGTGTTTATTCCAGCAAGGAAAAAATAAGGAGAAAGCCACGCAAATGTACAAAATGAGTGCACAACAGCGCTATTGGACGTGCACACCAGCAGGCCAACGCTGATCGAGCTCATTATAAGAGATGGGGTGTTGACACAGCTTTAGCAGATGATTGATACTGGGTGTTTTTAGGGAGTAAAGTAGCCCAGTGTCCGCCTGTATCCATTATATCTACATAAATAATAATATTGCATTTAATTAACAGGTACCTTTGAAAACACACCATAGCATGAAAAGTCAGTACATAATAAAATTAACTAGAATATGCGATCTTGACAAGATGTGTTTTAAGATGAATAAATGTTAATGTTGAATAAATGTTGGGAACGTGGTGCGGCACACGGCCACTCGGCTGCAAGCACCGGGGAAGGTGCAAGACTGTGGGACAGTTAAATTAGCTGATTCAGTATTTCACATGATGCCAGTCAAGTTATTGAATGACAAAAGTAATTTGTCCTCTGAAAGTGGTTCTAGTCATGACAGGAGCAGCTGCGTTTTGGAAAGTTTAAGCCTGTGGAGAGCGTTCTGTGGTCAGCCCGAGAGGATCGATTTACTGTAACCCAGACTGGCAGTGTCCTTGGCTGTAAGGGATGGCCTTCGCCAGCTACAGAAGTGTAAATCTCCAGACGGCGCGATGTCATTGATGGAGTTCAAAATTTAAGCTGCTATCAAACTCTTAACCTGGGAGAGAGGAAAGATTAGAGAGTTTTCAATACACGTAGAGATTTTTGGTTTCTGCTAGAAGAACATCTGTTTTGTCATGATTGGATTTAAAAAAACAAAATCAGCAGACAACCATGATTTAATCACAGAAGCAGTCGATGAGAGAAACAGTTGAGTGGAACTAGGTGTAATGGAGAGCTGGGTGTCGTTAGCACAGGAATGAAACTGTAGCCAGATGTGATAAAAATGTGACCAAATAATAAAATAGAGCCCTGGGAAACACCACTGACAGCTGGAGCAGCACAAGGATGGTTAACAGCTCAGAGTTAGCTGCCATCAGAAGATCATGAGTGATTCTGACTGAGAAGTGGCTGAAAACCAGACTGCAGGTGATTTCTTAGTGAGGTGAAAGTAAATCTGTACACCAGCAGGTTTTCTTTTGAAGGCAAAGGTAAATTAGCAGCTGAATTGGTGATGAATGAAGGTGAAAGGGTCTGCACCAGGTTTCTTAAGTGTTGGAGTTATCACAGTTGTTTTAAGAGCGCAACAATGAGATTACACAAGAGTGAATAATGTCAGTTATTAAAGGAGAGAGGATAAACAGGATTTCCACTTGAGTGGGAACTGGGTTAAGGCGACGGGCAGAAGGTCTACACTCCTTAATAAATTCATATATTTCCTCGTCAGCCACGAGTATGAAACTACAAAGGAAAGGAGTACCACCATACAGTGTACTGTATGTGGAGTTAGTTGGAACCAGGTCTTGATGAATAATATTAAAAATGGCACATACTGTGCGTACAGTATGTAAGCATGCACATTTATGTATGTAAGTATATTGAAAAGGATGGGGTATTTTTTTTAAAAATTAATTTTGCAGCAGTTTTACAAACTACTCTTCTGTATTTTAGAAATCTGTTTGCAACCTGACTTCACATCCCTGTAAATGTAATTGTCCTTAACCTTTGTAGTGTTACATATGGAAGGTAAGATCTGGCTTCTGATGCGCTCCTTGCAGCTGATGTCTTTCCAGGCCTACAAGTTGCGAGTTACACATCTCTACCAGCTGAAGCAACACAGCATCCTTGTGTCAGTGGGCCAGGATGAACATGGAATAAACCCTGTAGTAAGCCTGATGTTTCCCAGAGAAGTCTCAAAACACACATACAGAAACCACTGCTAAACTGGATAATTCTTATGTCTCAGGTAAAGGTCTGGAACTTAGACAAGAGGGACAGCGGAAATCCTCTCTGCACTAGGATTTTTCCTGCAATTCCAGGCAACAAACCAACCGAAGTTTCTTGTCTCAGTGTACACGAAAACCTGAACTTTATGGCAATTGGTAAGACTCAAAGGTTCTTTTTGCCTACTGACCCAGTCGTCATTCCGACAGGTTATAGCAGATGTTGTGTTTCCTGGCAGGTTTCACAGACGGCAGTGTGGTTTTGACCAAAGGTGACATCACCAGAGATCGTCACAGTAAAACTCTGACTCTGCACGAGGGAGCCAGCCCTGTCACTGGCCTCGCCTTCCGCCAAGTAGCAAAAGTTACCCACCTGTTTGTTGCCACCCTAGAGAAAGTCTATGTAAGTCACCATGCACTGTCCAGAAATGAGGACAGTCCTGTGCAATATCTCTGAAATGTCAGTTAATCAGAGTGACCTAAGTTGAACTCTTTGGCTTTTGTGTAAGATTTAAAAGTAACGGTTTAGATTTGCTAATGTAAAAAAAATACAGGACCCGCAGTAGAAACGCGGCCTGTTTTTATTACTGATATTTAAACGTTTTTTTCAGTTGTTTGCATGTCCAGTCCACCTTTGTTTTTGATGACCATCTGAACTCCACTCAGCATGGGAAATACCCGGTTTGTACGTTGTTCAGAGATGTAATGCTGGTCTTCGTGTGCTTTTAGCTGCCCTTTTTGCAAGGAATTATTAACTTTAACATACTCCTGTTAGATGTAAGTTGGTGGCACGCTAGTCCGGTGATAGCCGTCTTGTTGTTGTTCTTGTGTGAGACTGGGAGTCACTCTATTCAATTCAATTTTATTTATACAGCACCAATTCACAACAATAGGAGCTTTATATTGTAAGGCAGACCCTACAATAATGCATACAGAGAAAAACCCAACAATCATATGACCAGCACTTTGGCGACAGTGGGAAGGAAAAACTCCCTTTTAACAGGAAGAAACCTCCAGCAGAACCAGGCTCAGGGAGGGGCGGCCATCTGCTGCGACCGGTTGGGGTGAGAGAAGGAAGACAGGATAAAGACATGCTGTGGAAGAGAGACAGAGATTAATAACAGATATGATTCAATGCAGAGACGTCTATGAACACATAGTGAGTGAGAAAGGTGACTGGAAAAGAAAAACTCAATGCATCATGGGAATCCCCCAGCAGCCTACGTCTATTGCAGCAGCGATTATGTTAGTTTAAATGAATCAACACCCCCGAGTTATTCTAATCATAACTCTGTCACCTGGTATTGTAGTCCATGCACAGGCATTCCTTGTGCCATCTGTAAATCACCTTTTTACACTTATGCAACACATAACATAACACTAACAGTTCCAGTCCTGTTTTTAATGACCTTTCAACTATTACGGACTTAGATTAGCGATTTTGTACTATTAGACCTCAGAGCTGCCTTTGGTGCCGTAAGTCACGGTATCCTTTTCTCTCGGCTGGAGCACTTGGTCGGAGCCAAAGGAACTGCACTGGAATGGTTTAAATCTTATTTATCCAACAGAAGTTTTACAGTTAGGCTGGGAGATGCATCCTCCTCAAAAACCACACTTTCATTTGGGTTTCTTGAGGGGTGAATTCTTAGTCCAGTTAATTATTTTTTTCAGTTTATAGTCTCCCATTGGGCTTAATTTTTAAAAAACACAGCTGTGCATTTCATTGTTATGCAGATGACTCATAGATCTACCTGCCACTGAAACATAAATCAGTGAGTCCTGAAGTCCTTACTAAGATGTCTGGAGGATGTTAAGATTTTCTTAACTGAGATGAACAGAAAACGGAGGTTATTGTGTTTGGTGCTCCTGACTTCTATAACCTAAAATTTAAGAATGACAGTAATCTAACTTTGGACAAACGCATGAATCCTGTCGTTAAAGCTAGCTTCTTTCATCTCTGGCCGCTCCATTGCTCTGTTTCTGAGACTTTGTGATCTGGCTGTGCACGACTTCATTTCACCCCAACGTAAGCGTTGTAATAATCTTTAATCAGCAGTCTGTCACTGCTTAGCTGACTGTAGCTGGTCCAAAACGCCACAGCACGGTTGTTAACTGGCACACACGAGTGAGACCACATATCTCCCATATTAGTGTCTACACTTGCTGCCAGTCAGTTTTCAAATGTACTTTTAAGATTTTGTTATTTGTTTTGAAGGCATTGCATGGATTGGCATCTTCTTAATTCTCAGATCTTTTTGCACTTTCCCTCTATGTCACTGAGGTCTGCTGAGCAAACCCTCCTAGCTGTCCAGATTAAAGGATTGGGCCTCTGTGGATGAACTACCCCTTCAGATAAGGAACTCTCCCACATCAAAACCCATTTTTATTCTCTGCTTTCAAATCAGAATGAGTTCAGACTACTTGTATTTGTGTTTATTCACACTTTATCATTTGATCTTATACTCTGTCATTTTATGCTGTTTATGATTTATGGTGTTAGAATATGTTACATGTACCGCGCTTTGGTCACCAGCTGTTGTCTTTAAATGTCCTGTAGAAATGACTGGACTGGACTTGACTGTCAGCACCGTTCCATCCACTGTGGTAGTCCAGATACGCTAGACCTCATCTGACCGAGACCAGTTAGTCTCGTGCTTATTTAACCAAAGAATGTTCTCCAGTATACGTTGGGCTGCTAAGAAAGTTTAATCTTGCACATTTGTGCCAAAGATTAAGTGTGGTTTTTGTGATACTATGCAATATCTATAGCGCTTAGCCATCTTAAGACGTTGATTCGGTTCATTTGGATATAGATTGGAGAAAAGAGGAGGTGGAGGAAACATTTCATCTGAGTGACGTCTTCAGAGTTGGTGATTGCAGGCTTCTCCGTCCTTATTAAAATAACAATCAAAACCAGCACTACTGCATAACATTCAGCCCCAAGCTCAGTTTCATGATCACTAATATGTCACTTGTCATGACCTTTATTCAGCGGCCATGAATACTGTTTGCAAAGAGCGGGGGAATCACAGTATTGGAAGATGGCGATTCAGGCATTGTGGTTTGATTAATTTCTTGGATTATTGAGCATGTATCAAGATACGTACCCATCTATTATTCAGCGCTAGATTGTGCAGAGTCTGTATTGTCTTTTCAGTAGTTTCCTGATGCAGCTTTGCTTCCACTGAGGATTTGATCGGTCAGTGATCTTAACGTGCGAAGGCTGACAGTCACGTTTCTCCTTTCAGGTCTTTTTCACGTGCAGTAAACGCAGGCCAAATCTGGTGTTGTCTAAATGTTTTTGATAGTTCACAAGAGGAAAGAATGACATTTTTTAGAGTTGAGATCATTTGAATTCTTGGACATTTCAGTGATATTACACAAAGGTGTGCTCATTTCTGTTTCATATTGGATTAGCTTGTTTATCCAGTAAGTTGTAAAGAGAACGTTTTCATCGTTTGAAGGTGACTATCCAGTCTCTCAGCTGTAGAGTGTCATTTGAAGTACTCTTTGTCATCTTTCTTTGTTTAGTGTTACACCCTGTCCATCAAGGAGTACCCTAAAGTAGAGCTGGATACACACGGCTGTGCGCTGCGCTGCTCATCCCTGGCAGATCCATCCCAGGATTCTCAGTTCATCGTAGCTGGTGAAGAATGTGTGTACCTGTATCAGCCTGATGAACGAGGGCCCTGTTTTGCTTTCGATGGACACAAGCTGTTGGCCCACTGGCACCGTGGATACCTGTTTTTACTCATAAGGGATGTAAAGTCACCCAACAAGTAAGAACGGGACTGAAAGAACGAGATGACAGTAATACTCCTGCAGTAGTCCATCTGAAAGGAGAGAATATTGAATTTTAATACTCCATTATTCAAAGCTGTCTTGAAATCACAAACCTTAATTCAGTAATTCCTATTCGTCAGGTGACTTACAAAAACCCACGTCCTATGAGACTAATGGTGCTATTCATTTTTAATTCAGGACATGCTTCAGTAGTGGGGAGAGCTCGCCGTCAGACAAACAGCTTCTAACGATCTATGACCTGGACAACAAATTCATTGCCTACAGTGCCTCTTTTGATGATGTCATTGATGTGGTAGCAGAGTGGGGTTCCTTCTACATTCTGACCAGAGATGGAAAAATGTTTGTTCTCCAGGAGAAGGACACACAGACCAAACTGGAGGTCAGTTCAGTCTCTGCAACTGATGATTGAGAGCCTATTTAAAAACAGTGATGAACAGTGAATCGAGTCACCTATAAATCTAGTTAATCAGGTAGAATAACTGTTACCTCAATGTTCGTCTTTAAAGATGCTGTTCAAGAAGAATCTGTTTGTGATGGCCATAAACCTGGCTAAGAGTCAGCACCTGGACAGTGACGGGGTATCTGATATCTTCAGACAATACGGTGATCACCTGTACCTCAAGGGAGACCACGATGGTGCCATTCAGCAGTACATCCGGTAATTGCGTTTGCCTGGACGAGAATGAGTTTTGCCAATATTTAAAGGCTAAATTTATTGAAAAGGGCGCAAAGATGGCAAGTGCTGAAATTGAGAAATGCTATTATATTTTAAATTTCTTAATTTTTAAGTGTTTTAATCACTAAACATATTTGAGGTATTTACTACATTACAGATCAAATGAGCCAGTAATAAAATCCATTGTATTTGCACACAGCACCATTGGGAAACTGGAGCCATCCTACGTCATCAGGAAGTTTCTAGATGCACAGAGGATCCACAATCTGACAGCCTATCTGCAAGCCCTGCACAGGCAGTCGTTGGCCAATGCAGATCACACTACGCTGCTGCTCAACTGTTATACCAAGCTCAAGGACAGTTCCAAGCTGGAGGAGTTCATTAAGGTGACTGACTGGTGAAAGTGAGCGCTGAGGTGTTAAACACTAACAATAAAGTGACCCACAATCCAACTGCTATTTCAATCGGACTGTCGTTAAAACCCAGAGTGACCAGAGTCAATAATGGTTGCTGTATCATAAATGTATTCTCTTCCCACACTGTACTTGAACAGAGCAGTGAAAATGAAGTCCACTTTGATGTTGAAATCGCCATCAAGGTTCTCCGGCAGGCTGGCTACCACAGCCACGCTGTCTTCTTGGCTGAGAAACACATGCACCATGAGTGGTACCTAAAGATCCAGCTGGAGGACCTGAAGGTACAAATGTGCAAGCCTTTCTTTAGAGATGGATGTTCATAATGACTCTGGGCTACTGAGAATTGTCCTGTTCTGTTTTTGCTTAACCTTAAAAAGGCATCCAATGCATTACTAAGTAACGCCTCCTTTGGCAAGCGTCACAGCGTGTAAACATCTCTTTTATTAGCAACTAAGAGTCTCTTTCAGTTCTGGTCTGGGAGCTTTTGGTCTGTTTTTCCTTCAGAGGCTTCTGTTCCTGTGACGCAACTGCTTGGAGAAGCCCGTGGTTGATGATTATTGGTATGAGGTGGTGATTAGTCAAAATAATTTACGAAGCTAATCAAGACCTTTGACCATTGTAAAAGTTATTTGTGAACTTGTGCACAGTTCTGTCCTTTTTACCCCTCTGCTGTAAAAGGCTCATGGTGGGTAGTGTCGTCACCCAGCCTTGGGCGGGCGGTGTGGACGCCCGAAGGAGACGGCGTAGAATTATGAAATTCCTTTCATAGGTGCATCTACTATAAAATCTCAAACAAGTTGGAATTTTAGTGACTTCGACCGCAAGGTCAAGGTCAGATGTCAACTTTTCTGAAAATCTTGTGAATGCAATTGCTCAAGCAGGAAGTCGGCTAGGATTTTCGATTTTATACCACATCAAAAATCAAATATAAATGACTTAATAAGTTAAATACTATTTTTAAAATCTCCTTCTAATGGAGAGTGGATATTTTCCCACAGAATTATCAAGAAGGGCTGCGCTACATTGGGCGTCTGCCTTTTGAACAAGCTGAAAGCAACATGAAGCGTTATGGCAAGACGCTGATGCACCATGTTCCTGAAGGTACCACGCTCCTCCTGAAGGGCTTATGCACTAATTACCAACCCAGTGGAGACGCTGCTGAAAAAGACAGCCTGGACAGGAGTCTGGTCAATAAGGTCTCTGAGCAATACTGTTATTCTCCTAGATGATCTTTAATATTGATCATAAATTTGAAGTGTTTATCAGAAATATTCTCCTGCTGTTTGTATTTTAGGCAAACTCGGAGGAATTCATCCCGATTTTTGCCAATAACCCTCGGGAGCTCAAAGCCTTCCTGGAGCACATGATTGAGGTGGACCCCCGCTCTCCCCAGGGTGTGTATGACACACTACTGGAGCTACGGTTGCAAGACTGGGCACATGAACAAGATCCTGAGGTCAGTGCATAACATTTAGACAGTTAATGACAGCTGACATGAAGAGTTTAAAATCAAGTGTGATTGTCATTTCAGTAAAATTTTTTTTTACTTATTTACTTATTTTAAACCAGGAAAAATCCTTCTAATAAACTTTTTTTTATATGGATAAAAGTATTTCAATAAATATTTAGACAAAGCAAACCTGTACGGAACATTGTAAAAGTATGGATTGGCCAAATGATTAATAATGCATCACATTGTCAATCATGTACCAAAAGAAACAGAAACAGAAACAGATTCTTTCATGAATGTAAATATAAATAAATAAATATATAATATAAATATAAATATAGAGGGTTTGTAGCAAGACGCAAAGCACTGGTTACGCTCAAAAACGGGAAAGGCAGACTGTGCTAGAACACATCTCAAACACCTGACACAGTTCTTGTATAGTGCTTTTCTACTCTAAGTGCTGTATACAGTGGGCCTCATTCACACCGCCACTTTGTTTCTATGTTGAAGTGCTTTCTATATAACATTCACACGTTCATACTCCAGCTGATGCATTGGAGAGTGGTGGTAGTTTAGTAACTTGTGGTAGTATCTTGCCCAAGGACATTTGGCATACAGACTGGAGCGGCCAGGGACCGAAGCACCAACAGATAGGCATACCACATCTTCTGTTAAACATGGTGGAGGCAACGTTATGACATTGAAGGCAACGAAGAATAAAAACACTTAAACCAATATAATATGAAAACGTGTGACTACAAAAGATGTTCATCAGTGACTAAAATATGACAAAAAATAACATTCGAAATACTCAAACTACGACTGAAAATGTGCCGTGTATTCTGAATGATGCACGTGGTTCAAAAATTCATGACAACCACTTCAATAAAAGCTAGACTCTTAAATGGCAAAATCATCAATTATCTAGCCATCAACCTCCCTCTCGCCAGCCACTGCTTCCATCTTATCGAGGGGAACATGAGGCGTTCCCATGCCAGCCGACAGTTGTAATCTCTGCAGGGTGCCCCGGGCCTCCTCCTGTTTGGACATTCCTGGCCACAGCACCTTACCCAAGAGGCGACAGCCTTAGCTGGCTCCTTTCGATGTTGAGCAGTGGCGGCTGCACTCTGAGGCTCTCCCGATTGATTGAACTCCTCACCCTGTTGCTAAGGGAGAACCCGTCCGCCCTTCGGAGAAAGCTCATTTCCACTGCTTGTATCCGCGATCTCATTCTGATGGCGTTAACAAAAAGATCAGGCCTAGACTAACAGATTGATGGCGTTTCTCAACAACGATGCTCCATCTGGTGGCAGATGGCTGCATAACAGTTAGGATACAACAATTTACCAGAATCGGGCATCAATTAAAATGTAACAATTAGATTAAATGACTACTGCATCTAGTACTGACTGGTAACAACAATGACGATTAGTCATCTAGTCGCACACTTCCCTAGTTTATACATCACTATTACATCTAATCTTTTTTTTTTTTTTTAAACTCTACCTCTCACCCATGTGTATCTCCCTCCACTGCCATCTCTTTACCCTCACAGCCAACAGGTTGTGGCAGGTGGCTGCCCCCTCCCTGAGCTTAATTCAGCTGAAGATTTCTTCTTGTCAAAACGGACTTTTTCCTTCTTACTGCCGTCAACTACTTTCCCATAGGAGCTGGTTCGACTGTTGGGGTTTTCTGTATGCTGTTGTATGGTCTTTACAATAAAAAGTGCCCTGAAGCGACAGTTGTCGTGATTTGGCATTATGTAAATTGAATTGAATTCAAATGAAGTGCTCCAGGCTATGCACTCTGCTCAGATTCAGTCAAATGCTGCAAAACGGATGGGTTAGCGCTTCAAAGTGCAGAATGATAATGACCTAAAGCATTATACAAAAGCTACCCAAGGGTTTCTCAAGACCAAGAAATATTTTTCAGTGGCACAGTTAGTCACCTGATCTCAATCCAACCAGGCATTCGCTTTAGTTACTGAAGAAAAAACTAAAGGCAGAGAGACCCACATGCTAGCAGCAACTGAACTGTTAACTGCAAAACACTTTGAATCAGTTATATATACACATCTAAAATAATGTTGCTTTGTTCAAATACCTTTTAGCTTCAGAAAATGAGGAAGTGTGACTAAAATACTTAACTCATAAACATTTAATGCAAAACTTTTGTGAAACCACTTGAATTAAAGCTGATAATCTGCACTCTAAATCAAACATTCAAATGGGATCAAAGTTCTTCATAGTAAAAAGCAAACACATTACATTTCAGTGCCTTGAGCCAACTGCTGTGTTGATTTGGTGTTATATTAATAAAACTGAATATTTATTGAATATGTAATAAATATGCTTCTCATTATGTTTGGCAGAGAAAAAAGGTCCTGCAGGGGGAAGCTGTGTTGCTACTGAGGAGTGACAACACTGTGTTTGACAAGGCCCTTGTCCTCTGCCAGATGCACAACTTCAAAGAAGGCATCCTCTACCTGTATGAGAAAGGCAAACTGTAAGTGAGCAAGAGCAAACGGTCTGAATACTTGGCAAGTACCACCTCACAACATCTCATTTTTCACTGCTTTAGTGTGATAGGTAAAACCGAATGGAAGCTGTAAGATGTGTCAGTATGAGCAGAAGCCAGTTTAGTTCACATGTTAAATAAAATCATTGTGTCATTGTTTGCGGTTGAATATTAATGATGACAAACGCACTCAGTAGGCACTTAGGGTGTACTCGCACTAGGCAGTTTGAACCGTGCCCGAGTGCGTTTGAGCACCAACGCGTGGTTCGTTTGACTAGTGTGAGTGCTCCTAACCGTGCCCGGGCGCGGTGCGTTTAGCCGTCCCTGGCCCGCTTGGAAGAGGTGCGCCAGGGCACGGTTCACTTGGACTCGGGCGCGGTTCGCATACAGTGTGAGCGCTAACCGTGCTGGAGCACGGAACAGGATGCGTGACGTCACGCTTTTGCGACGCTCCAAAACCAACCTCCTCATACGAGCGGCACAATTGCGTGAAAATGTTCGTGCCACAGAAGCGACAGACCTGTTTAGCAAAAGAAACTCTGCTTTCATTAATATATCTCGTCTAACTAGGTGTAACAAAACGCTTATACATCAATAATTGATTTATATATCCTCAACTGATGTGTACGTCAGCAAAACATGCTTAAGGGTCACTCCTGTTATCTAGTGATCTGTAAGTCCAGCAGACAATCCCATATTTAGATGTTCTCTTTGGGGTGATGGTTTGGATAATTATCTGTAAGAAACTGAAACTCAGTCCATCAAACTGAGAAATGGTCTGACTTGTGAGTCACAGCCGTACCAGGATGGCTGCATAACAGACAGTTGGAGCGATCAGCTGATTTCATTTGACTTTTTCCTTTGTGTAATGTGCTTCCGGATAAAGCTTTAAAATTGCACAACACGGTATCAAAACGGCTTTATCCAGCGGGCATCAAATCATAGCTTCGATGTCCTACACAGTGTGCTAAGGATTCTTTCTTGGACTTACTTACACTGTGTTTGCAGATGACATTGTGATCTGTCATGAGAGGAGTGAGCCATCTCTCATTTCTTTCTATTTTTCAAGAAAACATTTAAGTATTTGCAGTGATTTAGAGTCTGTTTAATTCTAATAACCTTAAGTCAGTATTTGGCAAGAGTACTTTTGTTCTTTACAGCACAGCCTGAACTGTCTTAGGCAGACTTGTCACTTCTTTAAGTAGCTTTCAGGAATAGTTCCCGAGGCCTCTTGAAAAATCGTCCGTACATACCGATGATGATTTGAACAAAAAAAAAAATGGGATTCATCATAAAAATTGTAGAAATGTCATATAAACATTTAAGACTCGCTGGCACTTATTTGAAGTCCAGCTCTTGTGCAGTTTGGCATACTTCAGCCTTTTCTTTCCATTTCCCTTCTTTAAAAATGACTTCCTGGTGATGGTGAGGAGGATGGCCCTAAACAGAAGCCCCCCTGTACACCACCAACCTGTTCATGTCTTAATCAATTGTTTTTGCCCAAATTCTGGTTAGTGGTGATTCTGTTTTGACACACATGAAGCTACAGACACCAATAACCACTGTGAATCGTCTTCCAGGGCCCAGAGCAGGCGACATTGAAGAAACCCTGAAACTGGTGGCTAAAGATAAAAATAAATTCCGTAAAATCATAATTCATGTCAGCAGTAAGGCTGCCTGGTGACGTCGTTCATTCACTAAAATTAACAAAGTCAGACTCTGTAGCTTTCTCTGGTCCCTTCCCAGTTGGACCAGGCGTGACCTGTTTAGCTGCATGTTTTCCTTAATTTGCTGTCTCTCTGAGTGGTGGTGTGGGCATGATAGATAACTGAGAACATTTCAGGGGAAAACCTTGTTTTGTTAGGAGAGACGGCACCCATCACACTTTCGACTGAGCTGCTCTCATTTCTAGAAATCTTGCTAAAGTTATTAAACCCTCCAAAATGCAACTATCTATAGTTGGTACCAAGAAGCAGAGTTGCACTTCTACATGCCTCTCTGCAGCTTCTCTCCTCCTGTTAAACCCCCCCCCCCCCCCCCAGAATGG
>VVHJ01016185.1:0-10045 GCA_015107715.1 Tylochromis polylepis
ATAGTGCTCACTCTGATTTTATGTGGATACTGTAAAAAAAATTTATGGGTGACTTGTTTTTGGATGTTGTTTTGGGCTGAAACTATTTGCAGGTGTACAGTCGTACGTCAGAAAACTCTCAGTACATCGTGGTGTCAGGGGTTGTTCCTGATAAACGACAGAGGTCTCACATCTCCTCCATCACATGGCACACAATCTGTCACTGTTTTCTCATAGCCCACAACCGTTACCATGGTGGCGAAAAGGAAGTGAGTACTGCTGCTGGCACAGTGTTAGTCAAGACGGTTACAGTCGGGGGGAACTTTACTATAAGAGCTGGAAGCTGAAGTCCTGAATGTTAAATCTCATACACTGATGTGTCTCTCCACATTTTAACTTCAGACAGAGAATGCAGCTTTCACCTCTCAGTGTTTGGTGACTCTATCGCAACGCCTCAGTACTTACAACCGTGTTTGGGCAAAAAAGGGAAGCATCAGTGAGGCAAAGCCTAAGGGTAGATTATAACAGGGTAGCCTATGGCATCAGGTTTTGAGCAGTGGAAGCTTTCAAAAAGCTTTAAAAAGACTTCAAATTCCCTGGTTAGGAACCTGAGTTAGCATCTAGACCTGTGAAATACACTTTCTTTGGGCTTTCACACCTCTAACAGTAAATCTATTCACACTACTAAATATTAATAAGACTGAAGAGCTGCTAATTTTGTCTGGTTTTATGTATTTTGCTACATTGTCAATGCAAAGCTGTTTCTATTGATTTTGGAAAAAATAAATATACATTTCTGTGTTATGTGGTCAAGGATGAGGATGAATAAAGCACCGACATCCTCTCTCTACACAAAATGAGAAGAAAGTCTTCTGCAACACGTGAGGACAAAGGCAGATGGTGTGACGCAGTACTGTCACACTCCAAGCTAGGGTCTACATGGCGGTGCAAGGCTATGGGCTACATTTGCAGATAACCTGATCTATTTTTGCTTTAAATGTAATAGTATATATTGTCAGTACATCGGTTAGTTATAACCAATGAGTGATAACCCACAGTGGCCTTGCTTGTTTAATGTCCCATGATTGTATTTTCCTATACATTGCAGTGAAAGCAGTGCTGTTACAAAGTTCTGCAACTCTGCAGATTAAAAGCCATGGCAAATAAAATACAAACATCAACTTGTGCCAAACTGACCACTCAGCAAGTGTTAGTGGAAAAATCCACAGTGTTCAAGCCCAAAGTTGGTCAGGACCTTGACCAGGATCATGCTTGTCTTTTTTGTGACATATACAAGGTTGTGAACAATCAAACAGGCTACTATATAGAAACTGAGGCATATAGGAAGAAGATTTGCTGCAAACCACCTGAATTGCCAGCATGTGCCAGTATAATGTGTTTTAGCCAAGCTAACACAGTTGTAGCCCCTTCATTTCGACAGAGAGGAGATTCAAATAAAAGGACTAGATGTTACAATCCCTGATAATGCATCGCTTCAAATGGATAACGTCCTGAGGGATGACTACCATGAGGAAAGGCAGCCCAGGATCTCCACCAGCAGGACACCTCGCCAGCCGCATGCCCCAGCCTCGCAGGGTGCCTCGGCCCACAAATCGCTCTACCAAAATTTTGTTTCTTTTTAACTTCAGAAATGTGTTGCTAGCTGTTGGTGGCTAAACTCCATGCTAGAGGCTGGTATTAATTGGCTGGGCCCTGACCTAGGGCCTGATATTTGGTGTGGCTGGCTAGGCTCTAAACTGGAAACTGCTACTGGCTGGGTTTGATTGAGCTCCAGTCTGGAGACTGTAGGAAGGTCTGTACGATACTAAACTTCATTCGGGGTGCTGATACCCTGAGGACTGTGGGGGTTCTCCTGCCTCTGGGATTCAATCGACTGATTTGACTTACTTCTTAAGAAGTATTGGTCAATGCAAGGCCCCTTTCTAGGCTCACTGAAGGAGGTCCTATATGCAAACTAGACCCACAAGCACTTTAGTCAAATAGGAACTTCCTGGAAGAGTTCCCGTGCTGCCAGGAGGGACTGTTCAAAGGATAAAATTAAAATCAGGGATGTTTTTTTTTCTTTTTAAATTTTGTTATAGGTAGACTCCAGAAACAATAAGACCACACCTTATGAAGTTGTGGTCAAAAGCTTACTTATTCTCTTCATGGTCTTGAATGTCATGGTAATTTTGGGCTTTTAACGATTTCTATGAATTTTTTTTCCCCAGGGTGTAACGATTGTGCAGCATACATCTTTAATCACTCTAAAAAAGAAGTGAATTTTCTTGGCACATTTGGAGTCCACGTAAATTGGTTGGTTCCCTTAAATGGACCTGGCTTTTAATTGTAGTTCACAAATTTTAAACAGGGTTGAAGTCCGGGGTTTGACAAGGCCATGTAGGAAGGCTCTCCCAACTTGTGCTCAAATTTCAACCATCTAGCTGTTCATCTGAGGGGAAGTTGGAAGAATTTGGAAGTGTTCTTCCTTCTTCATTATTGCATCCACTTTCATGGCAACAAAACAGACCCACCCATGATGCTACCACCACCATGCTTGACAGCTGGTACAGTGTTCATAGCTTAGAATCCCTCACCTTTACTCTTCCAAACATATCGTCATTATCATTGTGGCCAAGTAGGTCAGTCTTTATCTTGCATGACCACAAAAATTTGGCTTGTCAAGATTGATTGCATATTTCAGTAAGTCATGAAGGTGCTGGTTTTGAAACAGGGGCTTGTTTCTTGGTTTGTGCCCTTTCAGTCTATGGTGATATAAAAACTTGCTTCGTAATGGACTGTGACACTGGTATTCCTGCTTTTTCCAATTCATGGCAGTCTTGGTGGTTCTCTGGTTGTTCCCGAACATCCTAACCAGTTTCCTCTTATCTAAGGATGACATCTTGGGTCTTCTTCTATAGCTTGACAAAGTTGTGTCACATCCACAAAAATTCTACTTATGTACAATTGTTCTGATGAACTGATGATCTTGGAATCTGCAATTGTTTAGAAATGGCTTCAAAAAAACTTCCCAATTTGTGTACATCTATCATTTTCCTTCTTAGGTCTTCACTGACCTGCTTGGACTGGATTGGTTGAACCAATGAATGCTGTAAAAAAAAAAAAAAACAAAAAAAACCTTATGCTGAGAAAGAAAAACTACCAGTTTGTAGTCAGTCATGATCACTAATGAGCGCAGAGAATAGACTAATGGGAATAGACCTTGAACTTATTAAGTTAAATGATATTTTAAAACCTTCTGCACCACTTATTAAAATATTTTAGTGAGTGTATGTATATGTTTGAGCCTGTGTATATACTTTTGAACCTGTGTGGATTAGAAAGTATGCATAAAAATTCAAAGTTGTACACCCAATTCTTTTTTTTTTTTAAAGCGATCAAAGAGAACGTAATTATTTAAGGGTAAGTATGCTGTACAGTCAGTTCACACTGGAAGAAGAACAGCTCAAAAAAATCCTGAAGAGCCACACATTACAATTACATCCATTCCAATGAATGTATGTAAACATCTGACCACACCTGTAAAAGCCCAGCAGCCATTTGTCTATCCAAACAGACAAATGGCTTCCATCTTAAGGTAGGTTTCAAACAAGGACCTTTGCTCAACAAGCAGCATTTGAAGCCTTAACTGACAACCCCTAAACCCAGGGGCTTTTTCTGGCAATATCATTAGCACATTTAGAAGTTTCAAAGTTTATGAGCATGAGACCAAGAATGCCTTCTGGCATTTACTCTGCTAAAGAGCACACTGTTCTCATCCAACCATTTGTGCCAAACAGTTTACTTAAAACTTCAGATGTAGCCGAAAGACAAACACATAAATTAGTTTACCTTTAAGATAAGAGTTTGGGATTAAATTCCCACAGCTCTTTTCTGTGCTACAATTATCAGCAGAAACATCTACGTAAATGCCAGAGAAAATATCTGTTCTAGATCACCACAGAACTGAAAGGAACATGAAATGTGAACGGCCACCACAACTAATGCTAATTTCAGCTAAAGCTAGTTCTTGCCAAAGACACCATCCAGTTCACTAAAGGTTCTGTCACCACAGCCACGAGTTCTGGCCGACCTCAGTTGCCCCGCCCTCCTGCCCCATCTGTTCCCTTTCCCTTAAACAAATAGCAGGCTCAAATGTAAAACACTGTGGTCCTTCAAATATGTATGGGTCTCTGACACTGGCAATGACATCATGCTTGTTATCACAGTACTTGACTTTGTTGGATGTCTACCTTTTGTGTGGGTTGGTGTTACACGTTCTTCATTTTAAGCGTAAAATTTGCCTAAAATTTAATTAAATTTTTTTTTTAAATTTCTTTCTGTAGTCTACAAATCCTGCTGCCAAGGATGTGAGGGCTGACAGAATGTCCTCTTTTTTGAGGCACTTCCAAACCCTTCTATATTTTGTGGAGATATTTGGCATTAGATTAAAGCTGCAACTTTTTTTCCCACCTTTTACACTAGTTTTAGCCACCATATAAGGATTTCAGCCTGCAGTTTGACCATCCTGGAAGGCTTCAATAATAAAGTAATAACTCTGTGGCTGAAAGATGAGAGTGGTCAGGATATGATGTTCTGACAGTCTTTCTGGCTTCCTGTAGCCTTGCGGAGCCTCTCTGTTGCAATCGATTTGCTGTTTCCTCTTTCTCACTCACAGCTATAGCCTTGTGTTGTGCACATTTCTGTCACATCTTGATGAATTTCCCTTTTTTGGGATCAAAAAATGTTAAAGATGTAAGACAGAAGGGCAATCCCGATATTTGGTTTCAACCGGCTTCTCTTTTACATCCTATTTAATGGACTCACTACACACACAGCGTGTGAAGGTCAGGATTTGCCTATCAGAGTCACTGTTGCTGTCATTTGCATCTGTGCTGGCAGACTAAAAATAATGGGAACACAGCAAGCTTTCAGCCACAGAGAGTGCTGTTTGTTTGGCTAGTCCAGTTAGGAGGCGGGAAGGAGCAGCAACAGCAGAAGGGAAGGAAAAGAAGCAGAGACATAATAGGGAGTAAGGCATCAAGCTGAGGGAGGGAGGCATGCATGCAGAGCACAGTGTGAGTATGTGTTGTTTCTAACTGTGAGGTAGAAGGAGGAGGAGAGAAGGAACAGGAGAGGGAGGGGAGGAAGGGGTGCTTCCTCTTTAGTTTGAGCTTCTGATGTATCCCATCAACCCCAGACCGTCAACAGGAAACCTTGGTATAAAAAGCTGCATTGCAGGGGGAATCCTCTAAGTGTCTGTCAGCCACAGCATGACCAGGACCAAGAGCCCGAGAGAGTGGACTTAATAAAACAATGCCAAGCTTAATCGTCGAACCACCCAACACACAGCGCTTCATCATGGACAGAGATGACAGGAAGAGAAACAAAAACATGTGAGTGAAACTATTGACTTTAACGCTGACCTGGAGTTTCCAGTAAATGTGCTGACTTGGAGCTTGATGAGAAAATTTCAAGCTGTTTAATAGCAATAGTGTGCTGACAAGGTCTTTATGGGATCTCGTGAGCGAGCCGATAAATATATTAAAAATACTTCATAGTATCTCTGAAAATAGCTATTCATCTTCTATAACGTCACAAATCACTGTCTTTTCTAAACACTAGCACTCCTAACATTCTTTGACAGATTCATTGGAAGCTAATCAAACAGCAATATACACAGCAGAGATATATTCATGTATTTCTTATTCTCTACACAGTGGAAAGAACTTTATGTGCCGACTCCAATGCATGTTCTCTCACTCCTCCAGCTCTGAGAGGTAAGGAGACTTATGGAGTGTTTTGCATACATTTCAGTTTTAAAATAGCCAGCCTGCGCCTATCATTTCCATCTATGGCATCATTGAAAGGATTCAAATGATCCTGGGACACCATGTTTGCTTTGGCACAGCATGCACACCACCATTTTTGTCTGAATTCGATAAGCCCATCTGCTATGCTTTCTTAATGAGTGTGCTTCCGTGTGACTCGCACCCTTCACAGCTTCGCTTTCCTCAAATTTGATTCTGTTAAGTAATCCAACTTGCATTCTCTCCCAGCAGGCTAAGTTTAGAAGATACCCAACAATGGTCACAGTCACTGGAAAGGCTTCTCGAGTCTAAATGTGGGTTCCTTTTTCCCCTGAGAGTGAGAATGCTGCTAGAACAATATTGTGTTTGTGAGAATGAGAGTTTGGGCAGAGTGATTTGTTTTTTGGTTTTTTTTTTTCTTTTTTAAAAAATAAAAGCTGAAAATGGGCTTGTTTTATTTACTTCACCTCAGATGGACTGGCTACTTTTCGCAACTTTCTCAAATCTGAATACAGCGACGAGAACATTGAGTTCTGGCTGACGTGTGAGGACTACAAAAAGATCAAGTCTTCATTCCGAATGTCCTCAAGAGCCAAGAAGATTTATGAGCAGTTCATTAAAGCAGAATCACCTAAAGAGGTAACTTAGGAAAGACTTCAGAGTCACATACAGACACGGTTTCCCTTACATACTGATGTCTTTATATGTGAGTGTAGGCAGTCCTCTGAAAGAGGAGAGAAGTGCCAGCTGAAATGTTGAATCTCACATCTCTTGCTCTTGGCTCAAATCCCCTCATTCCTATCTTTGCGCTTCATTCCAGATCAACATCGACTATCACACACGAGAGCAGATCAAAAGGAACATCAAGACTCCCACCATGCACTGCTTTGACGACGCTCAGAAGATCGTTTACGGGTTGATGGAAAGAGACTCGTACCCGCGGTTCCTCCGCTCGGACATTTATAGAACTCTCATGGAGAGCCTCGCCGCCGACGCCACGAAGGGATGAAAGTGCGGTCATAGGAGGGGAGAGAAAGACATAAAACCCATAACTGGAATGTTTGAGCTCCTTCAGGAGGAAGGACTGACAACAAAGAAGGAAGAAGGGCCGACCGGCACGACACACGCATGCAGAGGCCTTGTTCCTCAGTGTCCAGAATCAGCCCTCATGCCCCATCACAGAAGTACCCCCCCACCTCCCCACACTTAGCATCACACACCTGAGGACTATGTAAGAATAAGAAGCACAAGCAGCCTTCTCGATATCAAGCTCGTAGTGTGCATGTTCGCACTGGATCATGAGTTTGTGTGCGCACTTTTGACGGTGAATGAATCAGCGGGCTGGTTGGTCTCGGTCTGACTGTACAGCTGCGTAAGCAAACCATTGAGTAAACGCCCTTTGGCCTTATTGGAGACGTGTTTCCTATGCAGATAAGGATAGAGGATGTAACATGCCACGTTCACACTTGAGAAACTGTGTGTATGCGTGTGTACACACGTGTTTTTGAGAGAAAGAGGGAAAGAGAGTGAGCATTTTAGATGTAGCGTTTTTAACTGCCACTGATTCAGAATAAGCTGTCACGGAAAGAGCTGGCCAGTTACGGGATGACAGCAATACGGAAGACAACAAATCTACAAATCTATAGCAAACAGAAGATTTAATACTGATAAGTCATCATCAGTAAAAGCATGCAGAAAGCCACTTAGCTCACTTAGCAAGAGCCATTCATGGACACTTTCTTTTTTTTAAAAAATGCAGATTGCACCGATATGGGGTTTGAAAAACTGATGATCTTTTAATTTTTTTTAAAATTTTTTATTTAAGCTGTCTATAGGGGTTATTTTGTGCCAATATTTAATATCCTTTAGGGTTGTTTTGAAACTACAAAAAGTAAAAGTAGTTTGTTTCAATAAAAATAAGGATTAATGGTATAGTTTTGTGATTGCGAGAAACCTAATCATGTATATTTTTTGTGTGGGATCTGAACTTACCATTTCTAGCTGCTGATGTCTAGCCTAAAGACACAGTGCTTGAAGACTAAAATCTAAGCAGAGTCCTTACAGCGCTGAAATGTCATGAGTTGCGATTTTGTTTATTAAAATTTTCTGGCGTGGAATGATTATAGAAATAGGATGTCTCACACTGCATGACAGGATGTTAAAACTCCTTTTATACCATGAGAATAGGCCTGATTGCTGTGTGAATGTACTATTAGGGGGCTGATAGTTAAGTTAACTTAAAAAGTTAAATGTTGTATTATTTATTATTCATTGTCACCATTTGAGTACAAAGTTTGCTGCAGTGTTTAAGTATTTGTTAAACTTGTTAGTGATTTGAATTACATTAAATTATTACATTAAACCACATTTACCATATTTTAATTGCCTACCTGCAACTAAGTGAACTTTTTAGTAACATGCACCACCCTGGGGTGTAGGTTCTTCTCACTCACAATGTAGCTTTTAGCATTCTGATTACAGCTTTGTGGTCTATTTAAAAAGCTTCAACACCCTTTAAGTGAAACAGTTCTTAACACATTTCATTCAAAAAGAAACTTGTGTGGGAATGTATGTACCTAAGTACAGATAAAGGTAATTCACTTAACAAAATCCTTTCAAAGATCACAATGAGTGTTAACTTCAAGTTTTAATTTCAGTTTATGAAATTACATTAGAGAAAAATACCCTTAAGATATCGGACAAATATATTGAGTTCTTGCAGTTTCCTGTTATCCTCTTTTTTGTTTTATCACTGAAAGGCATCTGTTGTCTTGAAAATTAAGCCCATAAGAGATACGTGCCGTTTCAGAAACAGGAAGGCATGGACTTCCAGTTTCTTGTGAAATCAGACATTGTGAGAAATGAGATTTTCTCTGCCTGACTTTGTACCTTCTCTGTTCCTTCCTGGAATGTAGTGTAGCTGAACGGGCGTCACTGAAGCAGATTAACAAGGCTCACATAGGCTGAAGATGTGACATGATATTCTTCCAGAAACAAGTGCAACTGAATACCACAATAATTAAAAACTTTTTTTTCTTTTTAAAGAATTCTGTGCCAAAATCGTAATTATTCAATATCTTCACACCTCTGGGCTTGATGCACAGACTATATAAAGAGATGGCGCAAGCCACCTTGACATAACCCAGACATTTTATGGCATGTTACCACATTAGCAAATGGAATTTAAATTATTACCTGCTCTACAAAGTTCATGACAATTAAAACACCTTTTTGGAAAGCAGTTGTACATTAAATCAGAGAAGGCTGTCAAAGCAATGCTAACTGTTTTGGTCTCCTTTGAAGATAGTCTGCATGCTTAAACACAAGCAGCAACAGGGTTTGCGTGGCTGAGGACAGGACGCTTATCAACACAGCAGCAGATGATTTGCTGTGGTACAGTCTTTGATTAAACTGCTCCCCCATCAACACTGTTGTCAACTTAATTATGTGCTTGTTTCACAAATACACTGTTGGACTGGGCTCAGCTGGCAAAGTGCACCTTCATGTGGGCATGTCAACAACATAAGGACAATGCCTCACATTGAGGGGAATTTTTTTTTTTTTCCTGGCAAAGTAGTGCAAAAATATCTGTATTATGCAGCATGAGTTAATAATTGCTTTTGACTTTTGACTGACAACATTGGTATACGCATTTCTACATGCAGTGCATTTTGCATGTACTCTCTGTCTGACTTCCAAATACAGTACATGCCTGCAATTACAGAGTAGGAATTCATTACATAATTTTGGACATATTTTACATTTCACATCCAAAACACTACAGATAAATGTTGTTTGTAGTTCCCAATAAAAGCACTGAAAAACAGATGAATTACTCCACTCCAAAAAGAAAGAAAGAATGTAAGTAAGAATATACAAGTAAGAAAGTATACAGTGGCTTGCAAAAGTATTCGGCCCCTTGAACTTTTCCACATTTTGTCACATTACAGCCACAAACATGAATCAATTTTATTGGAATTCCACATGAAAGACCAATACAAAGTGGTGTACACGTGAGAAGTGGAACGAAAATCATACATGATTCCAAACATTTTTTACAAATAAATAACTGCAAAGTGGGGTGTGCATAATTATTCAGCCCCCTGAGTCAATACTTTGTAGAACCACCTTTTGCTGCAATTATAGCTGCCAGTCTTTTAGGGTATGTCTCTACCAGCTTTGCACATCTAGAGACTGAAATTCTTGCCCATTCTTCTTTGCAAAACAGCTCCAGCTCAGTCACATTAGATGGACAG
>VVHJ01016186.1:3743-18464 GCA_015107715.1 Tylochromis polylepis
GGGGGAGTTAAACACACACGCACACACACTATAATAGATTTTGGTCATTTTCACAATGAAAAATAAAATATATCAGACATGGGTAGTAGAGAAAAACTGCACTGAAGTAAAAGTACTTTTACTCAGGAACAACGAGTTTAAGCTGGATTAATAAATATTAAACTGTCACAGTTCACGGTTTGACTCAGTGGCAGGACGTGCTGGGAAAAGTTCAAGTGAAAACACTTCAATGGAAACTTTCACGTGTTTGAAGTTATTCCGAAACTTGCTGAAACATTTATTCATACAAGTCTGTTTCTTTGCAGGGTTAAGTCCTGTTACCAGCAGAAGGTTTGACAGGTAAGAGTGTTCTCACAGGTGCCTGGCTCAGGTGAGTCTTTACAGATTGCGCACGAGTTTTGGGGTTTTTTTTGGTTCTTTTGCTCTTCACTGGCACAAATGCACAAATGCAGGTAAGAATACATTGTTTCTCCACAGGCTTGAGTGCAGCGTGGGTCAGGCAGGTTTCAGGTGGAAACAACAGGATATGATCTGTGATGATGGAGGACAGGTCAGGTAAGTACTAAGGTGAAAGGTGAAGATAAGATAAGATAAGAGAAACCTTTATTATTCCCACACCTGGGAAATTTGTTGTGTCACAGCAGAAAGTGGACAGTGCAAAGTTACAGCCGCAAAAAATTAAGAAAAACAATGAAACAGAATAACATAAAAGAATAACATACTATATAAAAATAGAATAAAATACTATGTTGTCGGAAAAATTACCAACCTAAGGCTGCCTGAGTTACACAACCATACTTGTGTAGTCTAAAAAAAAACGGCAAGCGTGGAGAGGAAGTTATAAACCAGTAATTGTAGATTAACACCAGGTTTAAACGCAGGCTGATTAACTACTGGGCAAAGTGGCAAAACAAGATTCGGACTTCTTAGAGTACCTAAGGTTAAAGTACTTTATGTGCACAGCGACATTATTGGATCATGAGTTATTCTTTAATGTGTGTATCACTTTAATTTTGCATTAAAATGCTTTTTTTTTTTTTTCATTTGCATGCACATTCATAGCCAGTCTGCAGCAGTGTGCAGAGAACGAGTGTCGGTCATCAGCTGGAGTCGTGTCGAGTGCCGAGCGGTGAGATGGCTGTCCTTTGCTGTGCGTCACTGAAAACCTGCAAACATAACCTTAGCAGGGCACCAGCTGAGGAAAACAAGTCATAATCGTCACCGTTCAGACATGCGGCTGTCAGAAGAAGACGGGCATTTATCAAAGACTCCTCTTTGTGTTTGACTGTCGCCTGCAGCAGTTATAGGTCAGCGGATGACACAAAGAATGTGATATTTGTGCCACTGTATGGATAGATAGATAAAGTATGAATAAATGTATACATGTATGGATAAGTAGAAGGAAAGATGTACTCAGGCCCATAAATTATCATAAATGAACTCTCAGACAGCAGGATATTACCCGTGCTGCTGATCGTCACGCTATAGAAGGAAACAACACAACTGTGGATGGCAGAAAGATTACCCCTCCAATAATCACAGTGTGTATTATCATTTAACTCCACTCTTTACTGTACTGTCTTTACTCTGGATTACTCATTCTAGTCCATGATCTAATTTATCCTCTGTCCTGTTGCAAATATGTGTGCTATATTCACATGAACAGAGGTTATGATGATTTATAAACTGAATAATCAATGTAGAGTTTAATAAGTGTACTGTTATTCTCATATATTAAAAATGGGCCTTATCAGACTGAGGAGTTATTGAGGAACCATAAACAGACCTCAGGAAAACCTTCCCAGATCCACTCCTTTAAATATTTTACTGCACATTTTTGCCGTTATCGATGGCAATAAGAGAGCGAGAGAAGCGCAGCTGAGGTCTGGACTTTGGCTAGAATGTAGAAAGAGTGGGACAGTCAAAGGTTAATGAAAGTGTATTCTGGTTGGAAATGATGAAGGCTCATAGCACATAAGTGCAGGATTTCTCCTTCTGATACGGTGCTGAAGTGCTGCTTTGGGTTAGATTCCAGAAATATGAAAAATCTCATTAAAAATCAAATTAATGCAAATACAGCTACAACAGAGCTCGAAGTCACGCAGGTTGTTTCGCACATTTAGAAAATGTTTGGAATTTCTGTTTCGTTGTTAATTCATTTATTTAGAATAATTAAACAGCCAATATTTCTCACAAACCTGACAAAATGCAGATTATACATCACCAGCCATTGACTTCATGTGTTTTAATTATTACTGTAATCATGCTTCTGAATGGGCACATCATCCATTCTGATCGCTAAAGTGGCTCTCTTCTGCTCATTTCCATCCCCGTAGTTTTATTCTTGGAAGGGTAACCCTTCTTTATGACATCATACAGATGCAAGAGCAGGAAAAAATGTGTAAAACTGAGTGTTTAGAGCAGTCTGCAGCTTCTGACTCACGTGGAAACAAACAAACACTAACCTCATTAAAAACTTTGGCCATATTTAATATGAACATCCACCACAGAAACAGGAGATTTGACCGGAAAAGCAGACTAGGAACACTTTCATAAACAGGAAGTAGCCCAGAATATTCAGATGGCCTCTGTAGGAGTCGAGCAGTGCCACATTTTGCTTCACCACAGTGTGAGAAAAGCGTTTTCGTTTGCCTAAACAAGTAGTTTTGATGTCCAAGCATTATCAGAGCCTCTTCTCATTGCTGAGGTGCTGACGGAGTCTGATTCTGACTATTTTGTTCAGAAACAAGAAAAAAGAAGAAGAAAAACAAAAGAATATGTCTGTGAAGGTTCTCATTCATCCAGGTCATGGTAGTCTAAGGAGCTTGGAAAGAAAAGCGTCTGGACTTCTCTAAGTTTCTTGAAAACGTTTCACCTCTGATAGAATGGGGATAGGTCTCACAATGGGTTCACCCGAAACCTTGGCTGATTGAGACCCACACCCGTTTTCACACCTGGACTCGTGTGATTAGGTAGAGGATCAACAGGGGGTCCGTGACCCTCCTGGGAGACACTCCCACAAGGCTTTAAATTCTGGGACTCTCCACCATTTGCTCTTAGAACTGAAGAAGCTTCTCGGATGAAACGTCTTCAAGAAACTTAGAGAAGTCCAGACGCTTTTCTTTCCAAGCTCCTTAGAAAAACAAAAGAAAGAGAAACATGGACGAGTAGCTCACTGGAGGTCACTTTGTGGGCATTTATGGGACAGATACCAGTCCTGCTGCTGGGCTCCTGTCCACCTCTCCTCCTGGTCTCTCTCTGCCCTCTTGAGGAGACACACAAACCGTCTTATGGTAGTACGTACGGATGTGCCATCCTGGATGAGCTGGACTACCCGTGCAGGCTGAGTGGGCTGCTACCACAGAGACACAGGGACTCGCGTTGCTTCTCCAGGGCACGTGTTGTCTCTTTGATTTGCACCAACGCAGCTGAAATGGATTCACAATCGTTTCTTCTTCTTAACCGGACTGACTGATGTCCCTGTACTCTACCCGACTTTGTGTTATAGCTACTGCGATAGTCCCTTGAGCGTTCCCTTGTTTTTTTGTCCGTTGTAGAAGGTGGAGGAGGACTCCGCCCTCCAAAGCAGTCCCAGCAGCTTCCCTTGAGATCTGAGTTGGATGCTTTAGATAACTTTGGTTAATTCTGGTTAACTTTAAATACCTTCAAGAACATGCTATGCTAAGTATTGCACTAAATTACAGAAGCTATCACAACCCTGCAGCGCTTCACTATTTCAGCATGCAGACTTTTACTGTTATGACACAATGTGAATTTATTCATATTTTCTCTCCGAAAATTTGTCTCTTTTTCTTCATTCTGTATTTTTCTGTCAGGTAGAAGTGTAAAGTGGAGAAAAACTCTTTGAGATGACAAAATCTTTTTCCTGGAACTTGTTTCTTAACATTTTGAAACAGAAATGTCATTTTTTTCGTTGTTGTCCCAGCTTACTTTAAAGCAGAAATGATGCATACTTTTGGCTGATGGAGATGTTTTACAGTGTAGGAGGAGCATCCGGACAGATCCTGAGAGATTTCGGTGAGAAACTGGCTGATAAATTAAAGAGGAAGCTCCTCTTTTGAACATGAACACAGACAGCAGCTTACACAGTATTTGCTTGCACTTAGTGCCTGAATGAATCATTCACTCCTATAATTTATTGACTGGCATCTATAAATGATGAATGACCAGGACGGAGCCTTTGGCAGCAGCTGAAATCCTCTGCGGGGGAGAGAAAGCAGGAAGCTGGAAAATATGAAAAACAGGCGGCCATAAATAAAACAGCCTTAATCACATATTGTTGTCACAAATCCCAGAACAAAGACAGGCGTCCTTCTTCCCTGAAACCCAGCAGAAAAACAACAGTCACCCAGCAAGAAGCATAGCCATATGCCTCAGATACACCTTGGCAGTTCCTATAATTACACTTTATCCTACAACAGTATTCTGCTGCTGGGACAGTAGTTATTTACTACTGAGAGTTTGAATTATTCATATTGACTGTCTGGGCTACCCCAAAAGAATTAGCTTTGGTGATGGCTGTAAGCGTGCCCATATGTTCTTAACCGACAGACAGCACTGTGAAATTCTTCCGAGGTGGAGCCGGAATAAAGATTATCGTCAGTTTCATCCCGGCGAGCTGTGACGTATGTCAAAAACGACGTCACAGCCGTCGTTGTGGGGCCTGCGCTCAGGTGTCATTTTGGCTCCCAGTTTTTGTAAGCTGGTACATGACAGGCATGCGAGCCAGTCTCTACCTGTATAGCATAGTAATTGTATTTGAAATAGTTTTGAATGTCTTGCTTGCTGTGTTTTAAATATTTTGGATTGTGTGTTTTTAACAGTTTTTGTTTTTCATCGTCTCGGACCGCTGCGAACTCCGTTCAGATTGTGTGATGTTCAGACTGCTGGACTCAGCATGAAATGATCATTAGTCTGATCAAGTCAGCTGTGAAAACCAATCCACAGTCAAGATCGTGACACCGCTGAACCAATAAGCAACCAGGAAGTGAAGTTACAGGTGGAACCAGGTGTCTGAAAAAGCAGCAGACAGAGCAAAGTGAGCATTAAGGCCAGACACGAGTGTCAATGGCCAAATCCTTCCTGGGCCGGAGCTGGAGCTTCTAATGCGAACAGGAAGGACGTCTCGCTGGATGTCAGATCAGCTGTTTGCTTGTTGCTAAGGCAACAGAACAAGATGGATGGATTAAACTGTTAGACTTGACTATAAACATGGGACTGCGCAGTACCTCGCTTATCTTCTTTGATTTTTTAGTGTTTCTTCACTGCCAAAGAGCTCTTATCAAGTACTTTCATGTCATTCGGTTTCCTTTAGTTTGTGAGTATTTACCCTTGTTTTGTTTTGTTTTTTCTTTCATGGTTTCCCGTTTCCACTTTCTGTAGCTCCAACACCTCCAGTTTGCAACATCTAAAATTTAGGAGCAAACTGCAGGAAGTGTGGTGACATCACAGTTCCAGCGCGTCAGCCATAACTACAACATCACAGGCAGAAAAGCCCTAAACTGAATACAAAGTAAAGAGCCTATCATCTTGTCTTTCTGTGATAACACACAAAATCTGTCTGTGTGTTTGCTTCTTTGTTCTTGGTTCATGAACTCTTCCTACACGGCCAGAGATGAGCAACCAAAGTTAGCACACATCTTAGACTCCTTATCTAGATCAGATCATTTGATGCCAGCTTTTTTCCCAGCAACCATCTAGCGACAGGCTAAACTGGCCCATTTTAAGTATATAAAACATCTACACTCTATTTAATTTTCACAGTGTGGTTAAATATATATCAGCTTGCCAAAAGAACCAACAGACCAGTCAGCAATGTAACATGTGTGTACTAGCTCCTATAATGCACTAACCCCCCTAAATTAAGTACGTCGTTCAAGCAGCAGTTCTCTCTGTATGAAACCAGCATTGTCTTGCATATTGATTGACGGGTCTTCAAGTCACCCACTCCTCATTTGAGAAAGCTGAGGTCTAGACACGCTTATGCAAATCAGGATATCGCGGCGTGATGCTATGCTTCTAAATCTCCTGAAAATCTTTGACACCAGCCATTGCCGATCTAAAATAAGGATGCATTTAAGAACCGCACACCTCATTTCATTTCTCAAATGCGCTTCCTGAAACACAGTTTCCTGGACTAATAAAAGCGAAAGCTTGCAAGTCATGACACTGGTCTCAATTTGGACTCTAGGAGCAAACAAATCAGTCAGGTGCCGCTTCTAAATTGCGAAGCTGTGGAAGAAGCGGAGCAGGTAAATATATATTTGCAACAGGGGGCAACAGTGTGTGCCCTGAGCTGAGATTGAAACCCAGATGTTCCAGCTGGATTTGAACCACGAACCTCTGAGTAAAAACTCCCAGACTCAACCAGCTGGGCTGTGCAGCAACTGTGCCAGGGCAACTGTGCCAGGGCAGATCACGAAAACATGACTAAATACACTCACCTGGCAGCTGTGGTTAGCACGTGGCAGAGCAGGTTAGCCACTAATGGTTTGGTTGGATGTTTGATCCCCTGCAATTTCTTCAGAGGTGGTGCATTTTAATTTTGACCTCAAATGTAGAAGAATATCTTTTCTTCAAACTTCCAGAGAGATTGAAGACCGACTACACCCTGAGCAAGATGGATATCTGTTTCTTCTCTTCAGTATAAAGACAGAGGTCCAGGTTGTGCAGTCCATCATACAGTAACCTGAGGTGTTAGACGGTGGGAAAAAAAATAAAAGCTGATCTGCTGTTAACAGTTCCAGCCATAGATTTTATCCAAAAGATGGACCGCGAAGCTTCTCTGTTGCCATCTATTAGCTGTCATGTTGGGAGTTTTCAGCCAGAAATGATCATATTTGGACGAGAGGGTGGGGTGCTAACACGAGCAAGCTTGTTTATCAAGCTGCATCCATTCATGGACTGTATGAGTGCAATGCACAGACACAGAGAGCAGCTAATTAGTGCCAAACAAATAAATTTAAAAAACAGAATTTCACAGACTTCTCGTCATTAAAGTTAGACACACGGCTCGTTATGAAGGGGGGGAATTAGCTTCAGAGACCAAACAATGTGTTGCATCAGGCTGTGAACATGATCGTTTCTGCTGTAAAGTTGGACATTTTAACATGGGAGTCCATGGGGACCGACTCACTTTCGGAGTCTAAAGTGGACAACAGAGGAACTGCAAGTCTGACACCTCAGCGCTGGCTCCATTTTTCACTTTCAGATGTTTTCACCTGTTTCCAAAATTGCTAAAATCATGTCCATTCCAACATTAAGAGACAGAAACAAACAGCTGCTGGCACTAATCCTCCTCTCAGAGCTCGTGTTGCCGTTGCCTTTCTAGTTTCCACTCTTTTCAAGTGGATGGAACTCAACTAATGTCTCCTTTTTACATATCTATATATAATCTTGTTTAATAAATGAGATCCTGGACGTACATCAAAACGCTTTGAATCGCTGAGCCTTTGAACCTCCAATTACCAAATGAAACTTCGTTCCTTTTATCTGCAGTCTTTTTTTCTGCAGCTGTGTGGGACTGCTAAAATAAATTACACTTTATGGAGTGTGGAGCAGTCAATGAATGAGGCTGTTTTCCAGGTCTGTGAGTTTGTTTTGTGCCTGTTGTTCTGGGCTTCTGCGTTCACGCTGCTCTCCTGTGAGATGCTGCTTATTTTGCACACGTCTGGCGAGGACTATTTCCTCTTTGTCACAGCAGTCGGGGTAAAAAGCAACAGCAGAAGGATTTCCGCACAAACTCTCGCCTTTGTTTTATGCATTCATTATCTCATGATGCGACGTTTCCCCCTCGGCGCCGGTGCTGACCTCTCTGAGTCAAACGCTTGAACCTTATAGCAACGACTTCGAGCCGCTGACTACGAACCTCCTTTTTGACTTCTGAGTGTCGGAAGCACAGAGGCCATCTACTCGTGAAGCACTCATAAATAAAACATGGTGGGGTTGTTTTGTATGACAGGTGGATCGGACCAGGGATTATTTCTGCAGATAGAGGGAAGAAGTGCTGTCACCCACAAGCTGCCGTGCACACAGGGCTGTCTCATGCATCTCCACACCGCACATCTTTTAACTCTTATTACTTTGTATTTCTTCCCAGCTGACAAGTAAAATCAGTGTAAAGTAGGAAGGGGATTGCTGTTTAATGTGCTCAGGAGCTTTGATCCCAAGAGAGATGCAGCACTCAGGAGCGCCTCGTGGAAATCTGGAGCCGCACGCTGCATACTGATAATAAGACTGCGACAAACTGAAGAATTAATGCAGCTCCACGTCTCTGCTTTTATTAACCGTGCTGTTACATTCATTAATTAGTCAGTTATTGTTTTTGCATGTTTTGACAAAAACTACCTCTTAATTGTACGCGTTTAAACCCCTGTTAAAACAGCATGTTCTCGTTCCCAGTGCGTCAAATACTGCTGTAGGTGTCCCACACGCGAGCTATGTGTTGGTGCGGGTTCTTTCACTCACTAAAAAGCCACAGATGAATGCTTAAAAAGACCCCCGGCATCATCTTTTAAATACTAATCACTTTATTTATATATATAATCTTTTAAAAATAGAGTTCACAGAGTCCTTTGACAGACAAGTAAAAGCAAAGTGCTAAATTCATACAGAGAGCTGGACATTATGGCCAGAAATAGAACAGAATAAAGTTAAAGAGAACTTCAAACAATTACAAAACAGCAGGAGATGAGAGAGAGACATGAAGACAAGAGACGGCATCACATAAAAGCGAGTTTATAAAAGTGTGTTTTTAGAAGTAGTTTGAAAGAAGTCACAAATCTTGCAAAATGGAGGGGTCCTGATGGCAACAGCAAATATACTTTTAGATTTTTCGATTTTGAAGGAGGGCAGCACTGAGAGATGGCTCCTTTGGGGTCAACATACACTGATCAGGCATATTATTCTGACACTGACAGGCGAACTGGCTGACTATCTGTTCATTATGGCACCTGTTAGTGGGTCAGGTGTACTAGAGATCAAGTGAATATTTTGTCCTCAAAGTTGATGTTAGCAACAGGAAAAATGGATTTGTGCGAATTTGACAAAAGATCAAACTGTGGTGGATAGACGACGGTGTCAAAGCATGGCTCAAAGCAAACTGCAGCTCAAGGAACGGTGATGAATCAGCGACAGGGTCATGAGTGGCTCACTCGTGCACGTGGGGAGCGAAGCCTGGCTCATGTGGGCCGATCCAACAGACGAGCTGCTGTAGCTCAAACTGCAGAAAAAGCTGATGTTGGTTCTGACAGAACCGTGTCGCCATCAAAGGGAACGTGAGCATCACAACTGGACTATGGAGCAATGGAAGAAGGAGGCCTGGTCTGAGGAACCATGTTTTCTTTTACGTCATGTGGATGGCCTCGTGAGTGTGCGTCCCTTAGCTGGGGAACACCTGGCACCAGGATGCATTATGGGAAGGAGGCGAGCTGGTGGAGGCAGTGTGATGCTTTGTGCGATGTTCTCTTGGGAAACCTTGGGTCCTGACAAGTACCACCTACCTGTTTCAGACCATTAACACCCTTTCATAGAAATGGCATTCCCTGCATGGCTGTGGCCTCTTACAGCATGGTTTCACAGAGTAATGAGTCTGAGGTGTTGACTCGCAGAGCATTAACAGTCCCAATGCGAAACATGCCGACAATTTGTCACACCCCCTAGGCGTCTCACAGTAACGCAAAACGTACCCTTCCACGTCCTCATGAAACGCTCTGGATTCTCAATTGAATCCAACAGAAAGCCGCTCGCGGCGGTAAGACACGCTTAGAGCAGAGGCTCCAGCCGTCCATTCCAGCCCTAACCCCAACCTTAACCCTATCACATGGTGTTTTCCAAAGTGATTCAGGATCTGAAAGTGAACCTATTTAACGTACATAATGCTTTGTTAGGTTGATTTTCACGTCACACGTAAAACCAACCCGCTCTCATGTCTCCGAACACGTAACTGTGACGGACCCATGGCAGACCCCACGACACCTCCGTGTTGTACCACATGATCTTTATTAATCACACACAATAAGCCACTACAAACACGGTACACTTTCACGGTTGCCGTCTATACACTCAGCAGCTGCAGCTCTCCTGCTGCCAGCCGCACACATCACCAACAACAACCTCATCACGTGGAACAGGACCCTTTTAAGGCTGGCGAGGCGTGCTTGCTGATGCCGTGCAGGTGGAGCCATCTCCACCGCACGGCACCGCGGACCACGCCCCGCCACAAAGGCTGGTGAGGCGTGCTTGCTGATGCCGTGCAGGTGGAGCCATCTCCACCGCACGGCACCGCGGGCCACGCCCCGCCACAGTAACATACTGTCACCGTCGTCGGCATGTTACACTTTGGGATGAGATCGTGTTGTGACTTCATCCAGTCGAGCGTCTGTGGGATGTGCGGGACCAACAAGTCTGAGGCTCCACCTCGCAGCTTGCAGGACATGAAGGATCTGGTGCTAGCTTGTTGGTACAGATACCACAGCACACCTTCGGGGTCTGGTGGAGTCCATGCCTCGGTGGGCCAGGGCTGTTTTGGCAGCAAAAGGGGGACCAAACCTATTGTAGGTAGGTGGCTATATTGTTATGGTGCTTCTGAATATACTTAGAATGAGCATGTTCACGTTATGAAGGAGCGTGTTTCTTAACCATCTTTTCCTAAACCAGTAAACAGAGGCTTAGGCCCCAAATCTAACCAGAGAGTAAAAGTAACAGTTAAAAGTGAGTGAAAAGCAAAGAAACAACAATTTCATGCTCCTGTCAAGATTTGTGGAGCGGAGGACCCAAATGCAGGACTCCAGGCATTCGAAAATAACAAAAAGCAAACTTTTTATTACTTTTTATTACGTTGATAACTAAAGTCCAAAGGCAAAATCCAAACAAACGGAAATCCAAAAGTCATCAAGGGAGCCCAAGAAGACAAACTAAAGGCAGGAACAAGACTGACTGAGAACTGGAGTCAGGAGTGGAACGAGATAGAAATGATACAAAAGATTAGTAATTAGTTATATTATTCATTAAAATAATATTTTTAAAATCAGAAAGCTTAAATTAATCACAATGACAACCCCGAAGGAGGAAGTCAAACTTAGCACACACAAAATCCCAAAAACGTCTACGAGTAAAGCAGCAAGTCTGCTTTCTGAGTCTTACATTTTGGATGAGGATGAACTAATTAATCAATCTGTGCTCTGGACAAACTTTTACTGTTTGTATTTTTTTTTTCCAGACTTTTACGGTAATTTATTTTATAGCGGCGTTGCCAAATTTAAAGGTTGCGCATTTAATGAGAATTGACGATGAGTGTCTGAAATAACACAGTGACATTAAAGCTGAGATGAACAAACGTGTAACTTCGCCTCTTTTCTGGTTGTTTGTTTCTGATGCACAATGCGAGCTGGAAAAGTGACACAGGCACCGTGTCGTGGCCGCGTTAACCCCACCTTTGAGAATGTGCGATACTAGCCTGGACATCGAGATTTCAGATGGATTTCCTGAAACGTGCTGCTGTGACTTCTCTTCTCTCACCCCACTGAAAACAATACCTTTTTTTATCTGAGTCCTGGGTATCTCTGGGGCCGTGACTCCAAACTGCTCACCTTTCCTCCAATAAGGTCCCTGAGGTGCGGCCTCCTCCCCCCTCCCCACTCAGAGGCCAGCACGGAGGCAGCCAGGCTGATGAGCCTCATTCTCAATACTAATTGCGCAGAGCGGCAGCCGCAGGCCTCGAGGTAATCAAAGCATCCGCGCCATGAGCACGACCACCTCGATATCTGTTTTATAACCTCCACGCAGCAGTGATGAAGGCAGCTGTTGGTGGTCCAATCAGAGTGCATGAAGGTGCGAGGAGCAGCCTGCAGATCACACAGCTGGTTGGTTGATTCTTTGTTTTCTAAGTAATAGAGTCTAAGTTGTAATAATGGTGGACATTTTTGTTGGTGTTGCAGCTTCCCCTCTATATAACAGTATAGAGTCCTCCACCTGGTGTAGCTTCTGTAACCCCTCAACTCGCAGCCGATCTCCAGAGCAGAAGGAGGAAGGAGGAATGATAGACTCTCTGGGGAAGCAACTAAATCACAGGAAGAAAACAAACGTAATTTTTAAGAGTACCCAGCGTAAGGACTTAGCCTAATTGCTGATTGTTTGCTTATGACTTCAGCGCATCTTCATCTCCGCACTGTCAGCTGGCACCATTTGGTCAAAGCTGCTGCCGTGCCTCGCTTACGGACAAGGTGGTTTTTTTGGACTGAGTTACGACAATAGCGAACAAGATCTGTCCATAGCGAGCAGACTTACTGTTGTGAAACTCAATCTCAGTTTTATTAACCCTAACCAGCAAATGAGACAAAAGGAAAAAGTGAGTGAAGATGAAACAAATCAGGAAGTGGGAAAAAAAAAAAAAGATTAAAAAGTTCCCAATGAAATCACAAAAATCCCAGTGGGACTCAAATCAGCGTTACCACCTTTCCAGCCTCTTAAAGCAGACTTTGTGGGTTTCTGCAAGCCAACTGTTCCCTCCTGGCGGCTGATATCGCTGTGGTAATGCAATAATGGAGAGACGCAGAAGCCATCTGACAAAGTAGCATTAAATTACTCCCTAGGATGAGAACGTTGGTCACTTGGCTTTGAAGTTAGGCATGCAGCCGAGAGGGTTATGACTACTGCTGATTACACGATGCCAAAGTCTTCGCAACAACAGCAGTTTTAATTCACACGCACACACATTATTATCATTATTATCAGATCTCACCTTCCATCCAGTGACTGGAGGAAGATGAACAATTTATGTTGTGTTTATGATGTTTTTTTAATAATGTTTTTAATTATGAAGAGGTTCATTTGAAGAAAAGCCTTCAGTAAATTTATGCCACTCGATGCAAAGCCGCGACCGCTGAGAAAACAGCATGTGTGCTCCAGCGTGTTGCTGGTTAGCTGTGAACAGCTGCAGGCTGTTCGTGCTTCTGCTTAGCACCGTGTTGTAAAGCGAGTCAAAATTCAATAAATTAAATCAAATGTACTGGCCTCCCCTCTCGCTCTCATTCTCCTTGCTTCGCCCTCACTTGTTTGGATCTCGCTCGCGCCTCTGCAGGGCGGTGAGGCGGGTATTGATCTTCGGAGCTTGGCTTGTTACCGTCCAGCTTTAATTAGCGCCAGCATGCTAAGGACAGAGATGCGTATGGATTAAAAGAGTAATTTTTCACTTGTGTGGTCTTGTTCGTGGGACTTTCTTGTGCTATGCTGTACCTCGTGTTTTCTGCCTATGAGCTTATCGTTTTGTCTAATTGGTGTGGCGTCTCTTCAGCTCATCCTAAACTATCCTGTCATTTGTCACCAGATGTCAGAATGAGTCACAGTTGTAGCAGTTAGCAGGTTTTCCAGCGTTTTCCTACATTTTGTTTCTCCATCAGCAGCATCTCTCCATGCTGTAAGCCCCTGCAGAGCTTCTGGCTACACCGCCGTCCAGCTGGACCGTCCCCCTCCCTCTCCCTCTTGATGAAACTACATCCTGGATGGCGTGTTGGTCGGCTGCTGTGGTTGGCAGAGTAAAGTGGCTGGCTACAGACGAGTCAAATCTGTTTCGCATTACTCCCTGTTGCATTTCCTGTTTTCCTGAGTGTGAGTGGAAAACAGCTAGTGGACACATGGCAATGCCAGCAGCATCCTTTGCCGCCGGCTATGCCTCACTTGCTTCCAGCGCTAATGGAAAAGCTGGCCTCCGCCGCTGCGGCACAACGACTCAGCAGCTGTTTGTCAAACCTGCATTCAGAGGGAACGTACGGGCAAACCTAGCAGCTTCCACACTCGTGTTTTCGGAGCTTAGTCAGTCTGGCAAAGCTACTCTCGTCCAGATTTTTATGTAAAAATCCAGCTGTCATCTCACCTGCATGAGAAAGTATGCTGACAGTGATGAAAGTATATAAGCTGCTGTAAATTCAGCTGTTGGGACACTTTTTTCCACTGGTTAAAATAAATAAATAAAAAAAGAAAGAAGAAAGTCCAATAAGCTCAGACTTCTGTCTTGACAAGACTGATTCATTTTTATTTGCTGGATCATTTTAAGCCTATATATATAATAGTATCATAATGCAAATGTAAAAAAGAAAAAGATGTCAGGGACTTGGAGGCTAACTGTGTACCAGAGTAAACAAAGCTGGATTCAAACCTATAGCTGTTCACCTTCAGTATCTGAAACACAAAAGTCCCGCAGACACCTGCCAACTCACAGGGTTTGCAGAAACAGATGAAAAATAAAAGTATTTTTTATTTTAAGCTCGATGAAAATGGCCCCTCCTGGCAAAAACACTAAAAGTTGTTGAAGCCGACCATTTGCAGCTTAACAGTCAGGGGCGCCAGGAGGCCTGAGGTCACTCTGGTCTGCTGTGAGCAGCAAACAGGAGCTGAGAGACCTCTCAGCATCCGACAGCAGACGTGACTCTCACTGCAGTGTCGATATGCATGCATGCATGCATGCAGCCTCTCTTTGTCTCTGTGTCTCAGCAAACTGTGCAACATCAGGTAGGATCAGTGCTCACCGCTGAAATAAAGAGTCAAAAACAAAAGAGGAGAGGAAGATAATACAACAGTACAAAAAATCTGTCCCATTCATTCAGTCACACACACACACACACACACACACACACACACACACACACACACACACATCTGCTATCAAAGAGGTGAAGTTTCTCTCTTCTGACCTGCAGTTGCCAT
>VVHJ01016199.1:13259-32263 GCA_015107715.1 Tylochromis polylepis
ATTTTTTTTTATTAATGTTTTTTTTTTTTTTTTTTGGGGGGGGGGGGGTTCTTGAAATAAATTTTACAAATGAACTATACAAATTAACAAACTGCCCATTGTAGTGTGTTCAAAAAGAAATACTCACTAGTGAGTAGCATCAACATGTTTGGTGTAGTGATGGTGTTTCTGTTTGTCTCCAATTATAGGGACCTCAGGGATTCACTGGCCCCCCTGGTGAGGCTGGAGAGCCTGGATCTCCTGTGAGTATTCAGGACGGGGAAACAAATACACATTGCACTTTTTTTTGATGTTACCACTCTCACCTTATCTTTGTCTTTCGTTTCAGGGTCCCATGGGTCCCCGTGGAGCTGCCGGCCCCCCTGGAAAGAACGGCGAGGATGTAAGTGCACTGGCTTGATATCATTTCAGTTCATCTACCTATATATATCTTGAGCCATCATTTCATCCCCTTCTCTCCAACTCTCTTGCTCTCAGGGTGAGTCTGGCAAACCAGGTCGCCCCGGTGAGCGTGGACCTTCTGGCCCTCAGGTAAGTTGCTGTTTCTTTCCACCGATATGTAAAACAAAAACAGAGCTGAGATAATAACTTTTGTCACCTCCTTGTTTTTTTTTCTTTTCCCAGGGAGCTCGTGGTTTCCCAGGAACCCCAGGTCTGCCTGGCATCAAGGGACATAGAGTGAGTCAGAATTTGTGCCACCCCATTCAACTCATATTCAGTTCAAAATAAAAATGTTGTGCCTCATGGCTGGAAACGTCATCTTTGTATGTTTCTTATTCTGTGTAGGGATTCAGTGGCCTGGATGGTGCCAAGGGAGACACTGGCCCCGCTGGACCCAAGGTGACTGCCCCCCCTTTCTTATAACACTCGTTCTCGCCACATAAGTGTAAAAAAAAAAAGTCAATCAAAGGTGGGTTACTTCAGTTATAGTGCAGTGGTGAGTAGCTGTAATAGTAGCAGCGCTAAAAATGACAGTAGCAATTGAAGAAGTAGTTGTAATTGTGGCACTGATAGCTAACTAATAGTGATGGTGGCGGTAGGAGCACTAGTGCCAGAATTTGAAGTGTAATCAAATCAATCTCTGTCAGAACTGGTAGTAGAAGTATCAATATGGTTCTCAAATGAGTACCTTTTAGTGTTTAAAGACACACTGAACAAATTAACCTGTAGATGCAGAAAAATCATTAAAAATGTCTAAAACTGGTTCAGTATTTTCTGCATTATAGCCAATGTATTTTTTTCACCTACCACTCCACCCCCAACTTGGAACATATCCAACATATAGCTAACATAAAGCTAAATACTACTAGTATTAACAACTAACTAGTTGAGTATCGATGTGGACAGTAGAAGTTGTGGCCACAATAATGCTACAACTAGCAGTAGCATTAACCTTTTAAAAACTAGCAAAAGAAGTTACATTAGCAGTCATACTGGCTACTTTTTAGTTATAGCAGCTTGATTGACTAAATGCTGCATTGACGACCATAATGATTAAAAGTTTATAAATTTTAATTAATACTGACAAATGGTTCTAATCACCTCACCGGCCTGTGTGTTTTCGTACATTTAGGGAGAGGCTGGCACCCCTGGTGAGAATGGAACCCCTGGTGCTATGGTGAGTAAAACAAGCACCCAGTCTGTGCTACATAATTGCCATCTTAGATAGTTTCTTCCCTTCCGCAACTGATTTTAGCTAACTGACACTATCGTTGTCTGTCTCAGGGGCCTCGTGGTCTGCCTGGTGAGAGAGGCCGTGCTGGTGCTTCTGGAGCTGCTGTGAGTCCATACATTACACAGTCGCAACAAGTGCAATCAATTAATCAGTGAATCGAGAAACCGAAAACCAATCACGTTTGTCTTTGACCTGCAGGGAGCTCGTGGTAACGATGGTGCTGCTGGTGCTGCTGGACCTCCTGTAAGTCTTTCATTGTCCAAACCTTTCATTTCTTAAAATCTCAGCCTTGTTAGCACTGACCAAAAAAGATGCGCTATGTATATCTGAGTATCTGTTTTTTTTTGTTCTTCTCAGGGTCCCACTGGCCCCGCTGGACCCCCTGGATTCCCCGGTGGCCCTGGATCCAAGGTATAAACTGCTCCCAAGATGATCCGCTCTAGTAATCTTCAATGCTATCCATTTTTCTTCCGAAAAGCAGTTTAATCTATTTCCTCTCCTCTCTTGGTTGTGGGTTTACTGTGCCGACTAAAGGTCATAAAAGATCATCTGGGCTCCCACTACTGTAGAGTTGATTTTTTTAATATGAACAGTAACTATCAAGAAAATAGATGGATAGGCACTATTAATTTTTTTGCAAAGTTCTCAGTATATTTTAAAGCTTATCACAGTAATTCACTGTCATTGTCTGTGAATCTGGGACTGGGTCACAGCTGAAGCTGTGGGTTTGTTTTTGGCTGAGGTTAGATGTTTAGTGTTTACTCTAAAACAAATCTTCTCTTTATGCCTACAATTTTATCTATTTTTTTTTCTTCCACCACCAAGTTCTTTTTATTACTAAATAATGTTTTCTTTCTCCCCAGGGTGATGCTGGACCTCAGGGTGCTCGTGGAGCCGAGGGCCCTTCTGGAGCTCGTGGTGAGCCTGGAAACCCCGGACCTGCTGGCCCAGCTGGACCTGCTGTAAGTATGAATGACTGTAATAAACTATTTAGATCCTAGATGAAAACAACAACAAATGGGCCACAAAAAATAGGCCACTAGAAGCTGATTCATGATGACATAATACAATTTACATTATCATTTAAATTGTTAAAAAAAATATTAAAAATTCTGACCTCTGGGACAATAAATAAACTTTCTTCCTTCTCCTCTCAGGGAAACCCAGGAGCTGATGGAGCAGCTGGAGCTAAGGGAGCACCTGTGAGTATCTTTTCAACAAATGTATTCTATTTTTAATACTTCCTTAATTTTACTAAAGCTACAGATAGTCATCACTAATTCTAAAGCATGACATTAAATGACTGTATTGTTGTGTGCTGCCCCCTACAGGGTGCTGCTGGAGTTGCTGGAGCTCCTGGTTTCCCTGGACCCCGTGGACCCTCAGGACCTCAGGGTACTGCTGGTGCCCCCGGACCCAAGGGTAACACTGTAAGTAAAGCTCTCTTAGATCTAGAAAAAACAAAATCCCCCTGAAATTTAAACTTGTATTTTCTGTGTTCAAAATAAATACTTACATTGAAAACCTATAGCGATAACAACAAAAAACAAAAACTACAGATCTGTTTTTGGCATTTGTTGTTTCCTGAAATTATTTTTCTTTTAGATTGATCCAAATAATAGTCATATCACCCTAGTGATCTTCTTTGTAGTTTGTTTTATTTTATGTTTTCTTATTTGTTTGTGTCCCTTAGGGTGAGGCTGGTGCCCCAGGATCCAAGGGAGAGGCTGGTGCCAAGGGAGAGGCTGTGAGTTCACCATAGATCATTACAGAGCACACTGCGCTAAAATTATGTGTATATCAGCCTCTTATGCCACCGTTATGTTGCTCTTCTACAGGGTGCTCCAGGAGTTCAGGGACCCCCTGGACCTCCCGGTGAGGAAGGCAAGAGAGGAGCCAGAGGAGAGCCTGGTGCTGCAGGAGCCCGTGGCGGCCCTGGAGAGAGAGTATGTGTCTCACTTGATTTCCACTGTATACGTATTCTAGTCTGTAAAATTAAGTTTGATGGCAGAGGGACCTCTAGTGGTCTTTATATTGATAGTCATATCTAAATGATTGAGATTATTTGTGTGCAGCTGTAAACATTACAAAGATTATTTTGATTGAAAAAAGCAGATGAATCTCTGCTTCGAATGAAAATATAATAAAACACCATTGGGCTCATAATCATGATGTAAACAAACACTCTAATGAGTGAGGTTCAAAATGTTACCAAAACATTTGGCCAAGAGTATTACAGATATGGATATACTGAATGGTGGTGGTACTAAAAAATTGACACCAGGGCAGCACTGCAAAATTTCTGAATTCAAAGATGGAAACATTCATGTCTGTACCTATAGACAGGGTTAATACAAGCAATTTGTCAATGGCTGGCAGATCCAGTCCACAGATTCTATCTACCATCATTTTCTTCTCATTGAGTTCTCTCAGTGCTCTCAAACATGATTAAATGTATAATTATGTTCATAAGGCACTGAAGCAGAAGGGGTTCTGCACGAGCACTGGCAACAAACTGGTTAAAAGCATTAAGTGAGTCTTTTGGATATTAATTTAAATTAAAAATGATGCCAGAGACCTGAGGCCCAGATCTCTCTGATGGAATTCGACTGTATGCATGATACAGGGTGTTAAATTTTAAACCTAAGGTTTGGACACATTTCTGTTTAAACTCTTTAAACTGATCAGCGTTAAGCAAGACATGTTTGATTGTCTTTACAGGGTGCCCCTGGTGGTCGTGGTTTCCCTGGTTCTGATGGCCCTGCTGGACCCAAAGTAAGGGGAATGCACACATACAGATATAAACCTTAATTTCACCTGCAGGCTTCCGTAGTTTCGGTTTAACTAATTTTTGAATTTCCACCATTCTTGTTTCCTTCTTAGGGTGCCCCTGGTGAGCGTGGTGCCCCCGGTCTTGTTGGACCCAAAGGTTCCACTGGTGAGCCTGGCCGCACTGGTGAGCCTGGTCTGCCCGGAGCTAAGGTGGGATACCGTACTGTCTGTCAAATAATTCTCTGCAGCATCATTTATTTTTTATACCCAGTCCCTCCTCTGACCTCTAAACTTTGCTTTGTAGGGAATGACTGGCAGCCCCGGCAACCCTGGACCTGATGGCAAGATGGGACCTTCTGTAAGTTCATGTTCAGTACAGTTAATCAAAGTTCTCATATTTTGTGTCAAGAAATAATAAAACCCTTAATTAATCTTCCTTAACAGGGAGCCCCTGGACAAGATGGCCGCCCTGGGCCTCCTGGCCCTGCTGGAGCTAGAGGCCAGCCTGGAGTCATGGGATTCCCCGGACCCAAGGGTGCTGCCGTGAGTAGCGTTACAACACCTACACATTATATTTGATCATGTTTAGTAATAATGGGCATCTAAAATATGGACTCCATGTTTTTTTGTCTATAGGGTGAGGCTGGAAAGCCCGGTGAGAGAGGAGCCATGGGACCTACTGGACCTGTTGTGAGTGCTCAATATTCTGCTTCTCTGTCAAATTACTGTTTTCTTTTTTGTTATCTATTGAAGGTAGGATTGTGTGTGTAAAAGCCTTCTATCTCTCTACCCAGGGTGCACCTGGAAAGGATGGTGATGTTGGCGCACAGGGCCCTGCTGGACCTGCTGTAAGTAAACAACACTAGCTGCCCACACTTCAATGTTAACACAGTTTGTGTTAATGTCTCTCTACAAAGAACTTAAAGCTACATCTGTAGCTGCAAGAACAAGTCATACCTATGAAATGCATTACTGCCACCATTGCTGACCCTCCCTCTCTGCTCATCTTAAGGGTCCTGCTGGTGAGAGAGGAGAGCAGGGACCTGCTGGAGCTCCTGGATTCCAGGGTCTTCCAGGACCCCAGGGAGCCGTTGGCGAGACTGGCAAGCCTGGAGAGCAGGTACTGATTGAAACTGAACTATGACTGGAACAGCATCATTTCCAGTGAATAAAAGTGCTTATTCTTGTATTTCTACCTTTCCTTTTAGGGTGTACCCGGAGAAGCTGGAGCCCCAGGACCTGCTGGAGCTAGAGTAAGTCACATATCCTCATAATTTTCACAGTTAGATAAGACTCTAATTGTGGTTTAAATATTATTAAATATATTCCTTAGTCCTTAGTCCAAAATCCTACATGATGTAGAAAACAACTTCCTAAGCAGCTAACCAGCTTGTTCAATAAACACATTAAAGTTAATACTGACAGGCTATGGTAAGCTTATGACAGCTTTTTAAATTAATCTTTAACGTAATTTCTCATCCAAAATGCTACATGTTAGACCTGGAAAACAACTGCTAGCTTGCTAACTAGCCAGCTACTTTCAATATTAGTATTGCTAACAAGCTACTGTATCATTATCACTAAAGGATAAAGAGATACTCTTGGCTATGCAGGTGCTATCACTAGCTTCAACTCACATTACCTGTAAACAAGACAAAGGTACCATTACAATTTCAATGTGGTCACAGGAGGAAAAGCCTTTTATGAAAACTTACATTCCTATTTACAAAGTAGCTCTTTGTGTTGATCAGAAATTCTGTTTTAGAAATGTCTTACACTGTCATTCACAAATAAACAGGTAAATTAGGATGAAAGCTTTCCATCTCACATATGAACCTCCCTTTGGGGAATATCATCCAACTAGAACTGATCTAGCAAGCAGTTCTCATAGTTTGAACAAACCACCCAATAACCTCATTTCAACGTACTCTTCTCCTCAGGGTGATAGAGGATTCCCTGGTGAGCGTGGTGCACCTGGGTCAATTGGACCTGCTGGTGCCCGTGGATCTCCCGGAGCCTCTGGAAATGATGGTGCTAAGGTGAACACATCTTATATAAAAATTAAGAAGTTCTCAGTTGTGAGCCAATTGACTAAATTGCACATATTACACTATTCTGAATTCTGTACGTCTCTTCCTCAGGGAGATGCTGGAGCCCCCGGTAATCCTGGAGCTCAGGGTCCTCCTGGACTGCAGGGAATGCCTGGTGAGCGCGGTGCCGCTGGTCTTCCAGGACTGAGAGGAAACAGAGTGAGTCGCCTTCTGTAGTCCTATTACTCTTAGTATTCGGAGTAGTCAGGATAGTACACTGGCTGTCACTGCCATTCTATACTGTTATGCTAGGTGAGATTTACTTTAGCAATCCAACAAACACTGATCAATACTGATGAGGGTTTATACTATATGTCCATCCATTTTATCGTCACAGGGACACAGTTAGGGTGCAAATGCCCAATGTAATCACTGATGAGCTTTACGGTGACTTACCAAATGACCCCAGTATTGCAAGAGCTGATATACTATGTGAATGTTCGTCACATTACCAACATCTTTTTTCCTTTCAAACACACAGGGTGACCAAGGACCTAAGGGTGCTGATGGAACTCCTGGTAAGGATGGTCCTCGTGGTTTGACTGGACCAATTGGACTTCCTGGACCTGCTGGCTCCCCAGGAGACAAGGGAGAGGGTGGTGCCCAAGGACCTGTTGGGCCTTCTGGAGCCCGTGGACCCCCTGTAAGCACTGTTTTGTCTGCAACAGATAATGTTTAATTCAAAGTTCTCAAGTGTGTTAATCTTTGAATCTTTCAATTCATTCTGATTCGTCTACCTCCATCTTAGGGCGAGCGTGGTGAGGCTGGACCACCTGGACCTGCTGGATTCGCTGGACCTCCTGTAAGTAATTTCTACAATAGTGTCCATGCTACTTTTCTTTTAAAACTCTAACACAGAAGTTACTGAAAAACTACTTGGCTTTCTCTTCACAACCACCAATCCACTCTAGGGTGCTGATGGACAGCCTGGTGCTAAGGGAGAGCCTGGAGATAATGGTGCTAAGGGAGATTCTGGTCCTCCCGGACCTGCTGGACCCACTGGTGCTCCTGGACCTCAGGTTTACACAATCACATACTCCCAGCATATCACAGTTCATAAACTACAGCTATTTAGATACATATGTGGCCATATTGTCTGCCATTGTTTCTTTGACACTATGCTGTTGCCTTTCAGGGTCCCGTTGGAAACACTGGCGCTAAGGGAGCCCGTGGACCTGCTGGACCTCCTGTAAGTCACTCTTCCTTTACTTTCCCAACCCACTTTCTCCAGTTACATTTCTGTCAAACTACCTGACATTAGCTTAGAGGTGACAGTACCTCTAGCCAAACTGGCGGTACTTCATAAAACTGAGCAAAGAAATTAAAAAAAAGAAAACAAGTAGTGAAACATTTTCCAAAAACATACTGCCATCAAATCCATTGTTTGATACATCTCTGTTTTTTTGTTTGTTTGTTTTTTTACATATTTTTACTGACTTGATATGATATTTTTGCAGCCTGAGTTAGCTAATTGGCCTCTGTCTCCCTAGGGTGCTACTGGCTTCCCTGGTGCTGCTGGCAGAGTTGGACCTCCCGGCCCCGCTGTAAGTTTTTCTTAGGTGTTCCTGACACAGTGTGCAAAATCTGTGAGTTTTCCTGGTATTATTTTCAAATCTCCACCCCACAGGGTAACTCTGGACCTCCCGGACCTCCTGGACCAGCTGGCAAGGAGGGACCCAAAGGAAACCGTGGTGAAACTGGACCTGCTGGTCGCCCTGGTGAGTTGGGTGCTGCTGGACCCCCAGGACCTCCTGGAGAGAAGGGTAGCCCTGGTGCTGATGGTGCTCCCGTAAGTTATCTTAACTTTCCGTACATTCTAAAATGCTGTGACGCAATTTACAATAAACCATAGTCTGATTCAATAATGATTATCTTCTTTCAGTAATATCATTAAATTTAATTTCCATCCTTTCACTGATTGCACAGTTTCTGCTACCTGTGTCTCAGTGTCTAACTACTTTCTCTCTGTCTTTCACAGGGTAGCGCTGGTATTCCTGGACCTCAGGGTATTGCAGGACAGCGTGGTATTGTTGGTCTGCCTGGACAGAGAGGCGAGAGAGGTTTCCCTGGACTTCCCGGAGCTGTTGTGAGTTCCTGTTGTTATTCTAAAATCTAGAATTTCCAAAATTTCAAAATGTTCCGTGGATCTGATAAATCCAGAACATCAAATGATGTGATTCTAAATCAAGAAAAAAGTCTATCTACTTCTAAAAGACCCAAATCAATAACATTTAATTCTCATTTAGCTAAGCAAAAAATAAGACAAATGTGTCTCAGTCAGTTAGAAATATCAATGAGGTTAATATAACTGGACTGACTGCAACTACGGCACTCATAGGGAGAGCCTGGAAAGCAAGGACCTGGTGGCCCCAGTGGTGAGCGTGGACCTCCCGGACCCATGGGACCCCCTGGCCTGGCTGGAGCCCCTGGAGAGCCTGGACGTGAGGTATAAATATAGTCCTACCAGAGCAAGTGGAGAGCTAAGGGGTGGCTATCCCTTTGGTTACCCTACCCAACCAACTGTGAAGCCCATTAAGGGGCCAGATACATGCTCGTGGAAATGCAGTTGTATCTAGTGACTGCTATTTTCCTAATAGAACTTTGTTGTGACAGTATTTTGCTGTAAACACTATTTCTGACACATATGATTATGCATCCACCCATATAAATTATAATGACTTTAGAATTGACCATTTTAGCAAACTTTCAGTTAAATCAGTTCTGAAGGTTTTTATTAAGCTTAACCTGCTCTGTGCCTGTGTTTAAGGGAACCCCTGGTAACGAGGGTGCAGCTGGTCGTGATGGAGCCCCTGGACCCAAGGTAAGATAAGCTGTACCTCACCAACACCACACAGCTATCTTATTTTTAGTTACCTTTCAACTTTGTGTTTAGTGCCAAGTAAGTTGGCAGCCTACAAGTTAGCATGTTAACATGCAACTAAATAATTTGTGTAGCCTCACAAGCTATCTAGCCTAAAGCTAACCTACCACAACTGCTAAAATGGCCACCAGAGGAAGAAGTCACACTTGCTGTGAGTACTGCTATGATTTGTGAATCCTACCCTGGAGGATATATATGTGTGTTCAGAATATTCATACATATTCATACACTACTAGAATTTTTAACATAAATCTTAACGAGCAAATATAGTTAGATACACTGTTTGAAGCTAGTGATAACCTGATTTTTTTTATTTGTCCTTTAGGGAGACCGTGGAGAGAGTGGCCCTGCTGGAGCCACTGGTGCCCCTGGACCCCCTGGTGCCCCTGGACCTGTCGGCCCTGCTGGAAAGACTGGTGACCGTGGAGAGACTGTGAGTGACATATCTGCTTCAGTAATGTTTCAGCTTGGTCTGTCATGACAGACAAAGGCAAAGCATGTAAGTTACTGCAACCCTGTCTCAACATAAAACAATTTTTTTTTCAATTTTCCAGGGACCTGCTGGCCCTGCCGGCGCTGCTGGCCCTGCTGGACCTCGTGGCCCTGCTGTAAGTAACAATATTAGTTGCAAAACTACATTGAATGGAAGAGCATGCAGAGGAAGGTTAAACCAAATGATGTCTGTCATTTTTCCTTATAACAGGGGGCTCTAGGACTTCGTGGTGACAAGGGAGAGACAGGAGAGGCTGGAGAGAGAGGCATGAAGGGCCACAGAGGATTCACTGGCATGCAGGGACCTCCTGGACCTCCTGTATGATACTTTATACTTGAGTCTGCATATACTACAGTCAAAGAAAGTAATACCATACACCATCAAACTTAGTTTTCAACTGATTTTCTTTATTTGTGTACCCATAGGGACCTTCCGGAGAGTCTGGACCTGCTGGTACCGCTGGACCCGCTGGACCTAGAGTAAGTTAGCTTAGTTTGGAGCAGTTGTGTATTTCAGATTTACCCAGTTTATTTTCAGATACTGACATTTGAAATTTTCTGGTATTTGTAGGGCCCTTCAGGAGCAGCTGGTGCTCCTGGTAAGGATGGTATGAGTGGTCTGCCTGGACCCACTGGACCTCCTGGACCTCGTGGACGTTCCGGAGAGATGGGACCTGCTGTAAGTCTAACAAGCTAACCTTCCTTACATTTAGCTGTTTACTTAAGTTGAGCCAAATTGTACCTTTAAACCAAGGGTTTTTGAGAGTTACATTTTGCTAAAAGCAGCACATTACTAATGAACTAACCAACCTACACTTTTTCTTTACTCTTCTCCTTCTGCAGGGTCCTCCTGGCCCTCCTGGACCTCCTGGAGCACCTGGTGCCCCTGGTGGTGGATTTGACCTTGGCTTCATGGTCCAGCCTCAGGAAAAGGCCCCTGATCCCTTCCGCATGTACCGTGCTGATGACGCTAACGTTCTCCGTGACCGTGATCTGGAGGTTGATAGCACCCTGAAGAGCCTGAGCCAACAGATTGAGCAGATCCGCAGCCCTGATGGAACCCGCAAGAACCCAGCAAGAACCTGCAGGGACCTCAAGATGTGCCATCCTGACTGGAAGAGCGGTGAGCAGTTCAATACAATGACAGGACAGGTAGTCCAAGGGCAGTTAGATGTAGGCCTAGTAGAATGGAGTTTTGAAGTTGTTTGTGTTCTGCAGGTGAGTACTGGATTGACCCTGATCAGGGCTGCACTCAGGATGCCATCAAGGTCTACTGCAACATGGAGACTGGCGAGACCTGCGTATCCCCAACTCAGCATGAGGTTGCCAAGAAGAACTGGTACATCAGCAAGAACATCAAGGAGAAGAAGCATGTCTGGTTCGGAGAGGCTATGAATGAAGGCTTCCAGGTAAACAAGTTTGACATAAACTTCATAATTTATAGAACCTACCTGTCATCTTTTCTTCTATTCTTCTATATATTTTGTTTCTTCTTCTGTCTTTCCATATTTCTCTTATCTGCAGTTCCATTGTGATTTTCCGCAGTTTGAGTTCATTTCTCTTACCCATCTTTGCAAAATGTCTGCTTCAGTTCCTCTTCTACTCCTCTCTACCTGTTTCCACTTCTTCCCACTTTGTTTTTATCCAGTCTTTTTCAACACCATCACACCTTAACTCCTCTGCCCACCACAGTCAGTAATCTATCCCCTATTCTCTGTCTTGTGCAGTTCGAGTATGGCAGCGAGGGCTCTCTGCCAGAGGATGTCAACATCCAGATGACCTTCCTGCGTCTCATGTCCACTGAGGCATCCCAGAACATTACCTACCACTGCAAGAACAGCGTCGCCTACATGGACGCCGCCGCTGGCAACCTCAAGAAGGCCCTGCTCCTCCAGGGCTCCAATGAGATTGAGATCAGAGCCGAGGGCAACAGCCGCTTCACCTACAGCGTCCTTGAGGATGGATGCACGGTGAGGAAGCCTTTGACATTAAACGGAATAGCCTTCAAATTTTAATTATTCAAAGCTAACAGAGATTGGGAAGGGTTAGAGGCTACAGGTTCTAATCAGCACTATTCTGAATGTTAACCCTAATTCTGATTTTCGTTGTCTCTCCTTCCAGTCACACACCGGTACATGGGGCAAGACAGTCATCGACTACAAGACATCGAAAACATCTCGCCTGCCCATCATTGATATCGCTCCTATGGACGTTGGTGCTCCAGACCAAGAGTTTGGCCTTGAAGTTGGACCTGTCTGTTTCTTGTAAAAAGAGAAATCTGGACTTGAAATTGTTGTTGTGTGCGTGTGTGTGTTTAATTTTTTTCTAGCAGTCATCTCTCTCTAAAACAAAACAAAACAAAAAAAATGCCCCCAACAAATCATTCTCCCGATGCCATTTTTCTGAAAAATCTGACCCTTCATTCTTGATTCTACAAGTTTCCATTTGGCCGTTGCTTCGATGGTCCGCTTTGCCTAAAACCTGCACTTCAACGAGAACAAGATGGCGGCGGTGTAGAGGCATCTGCATCGTCGCGTTTGGGACCACTACTTTTTTTTTTGTTTCTGACTCTTTTTTTTGTTTGTTTTTGCCATCACCAACACCAAGGATCCTGTAGAGAAGACATTTTGTTTCACTGGCAACAAGAAAATAATATATGCCTCTGTAAAGTGTAAAAAAAATTGACCTCCCCTCATCATGCGGCCAAACCAGGCCTCTCTGGAGTTTACAGAAACAGACACAGGTGACTTTTGTATTTTTGTACACCTCTGCGGTGAGAGGAATGAAAGGACAGTCCCAACAGACAGAACCCAATTGCTTTGTACCACGTTTCAGGTGTTGATGAATAAACGGTGAAACTGACAGCCATGTTTGTCTCTGTTGTTCTGCCCTTCCCCTTTTCCACCTGCCCCTAGACAATGCCTCCTCAAGAGTTGTCCCTTCCTCACCTGCTGATGTTGTAGCTGTTGTGATTTGTTTGTTGTTGTGGTCTCTTTCATGTTTATTCCTCTCTATGTCTCCCTTTTTTTCCTAAAGAAAAGCCACATTAAAACCACCAGCAGAGAAACATGGGTTTAAACCTCTTTTTTGGGGAAAAAAAACAAAAAAATCCTTATGCCTACCTCAGAAGTGAAAGGAATTCCAGCTCTAAAAAAAGGGCCCAGTGTTTTTTAAAGTGAAGCCTGCAGTAGAGTTGTGGTGGTCAGTGGGGGTAGTTGAGGTTTGCAGACACTTTAACAGAAGCAGAGAGGGCAAAAGCCTAAAGGTGCTATTCTTTCTTTCTCAGAGGTCTGCTGGCTGCCCAGTATGACTATACTGTTGTGTAGTGTAGCTACGGTCACTCTGGCATGGCAGGGTCCTCCTCATGGTGCTAAAATAAAACCACAGTTTTTTTTTCTTGGTGTCCAGAATGAGACAGACTTCTTCTATTTCCAGCTTTGGTAATGTTGGCAACCAACGTAGCCCCACTTTAAGCCTCTTTTTTTTCTTTTTTTTATGTTTTGAGCTTCCCCCTTCACTTTTTACTGTCATCCAGATTCTAGTCCACCAACTATCTGTTGTGGTCTGTTTCTTGTTTTTCTTTTCTTGAAGTTTCTCAACAACAACAAAATTCGAGCTGTGATAAAATGCGCAGAAAGAGAACCATCAGTGAGAGTTTGTGAGAGAAGGCAGACAGACACACCCATGGGGGAAAACACCACAAGGATCTGTACCTATTTTGTATATGTATAATAAATTGAGATGTTTTTAATTATTTTGAATGCTGAAATAAAGCATGTTAAGTGGTCGAACAATGAATCCTGCCTAATTGCCTGACTGACCCCCTGCACTTCTCCCCGCGCTCCAAAAAAAAGAAGAGACTTGAAGTAAAGCACCTTTTGCCTTTTTTTTTACAACTTGTACAGTAACAGAAAGAGACAAGATTAAAGAAACGTGACAGAAAGATTTCTGCCTCTTGTTTAATATTTTGCTAATATATTCCTCTGCAGAAGAAAGATGTTAGCAGATTTTAAAACGTTTTTGAAGGTTGCACCTTGACTTGTGTCTCTTGATCATGTAAGCCTTTGCTTCCCTTTGCAGTTTTTATTGCTGCCATATAAAATAAGCAGCTGAATAATGCGGCTTCCAACTGTGAAGCATGTCCAACTTACTGGGGGTCAGAAAATATGAGGAAAAGGGCAGCCTACCTTTCAATTAGATTCCACATTGTGACTTCTTCCATGCCATTAAATCCATTTAGAGAAATGCACATCCATAATCCGCCAAGAAAGTGTGGTCGTGATAGTCCATTTAGGATAACGAGTAATTCTGTGCATCTTGACAAGTCCCTACAACAATCTTTTACCCCACTGTTTCCACAGCTAGTCAGCCCGTCTGCTCAACTCAGACTGCAGAACTGAGGGGCTTGTTGGAGCTGGGGGGACCTGCTCTGCTCTCAGACTGTTGGCATCAACTTGGCTTCACAAAGACACTGATTGTCCACCTTGAGGGAGCCAGGGAAGAGAGGGTAGGTTTGCACTCCCAGCAGGAATCTGGATTATTTCCGCAAGAATTTAGGCCTTTATTTGAGGCCTGGGCAGAGGAATGTTAACCTCTCCGGTTTCGAACAACAAAGGAGGTTCTGTTTGCAGAGAGGAAGCTCCTCTTCAGGCTTGTGTGACTTTATACCAAGGGTAAACATCAGAAGGGTGCGATGAGGCCAGAAAAAAGGAGATACCAGATATAAATAGAGGATGACTTTTAAGCAAGATCTTTGAAGGGACACTTTCTGTTTATTTCTTTTAGGCACCATGTACAAAATACATGAATCACATAAAATGAAAAGATGCTACTGTACCACCTAACTTTCATCTTCACTGATCTATTGTCTAAAGATGGTATTGACATGAAATTCTCACCAGATGTCTCACCCATCCAATCCACACATGGAAAGAAATCAAACCATAGATGTCCATAAATTAAGTTATGTGTAATAATGAGAAATGACACAAGGAAAAGGTATTGAGCCTGGTAACTGAAATATATTTAATACTTCCTACTCAAGCCTTTGTTGGTGAGGACCGCTTCAAAGATCCTCCTATATGGAGAAACTAGTCCGGTGCATTGCTCAGGTGTGACTTTGGCCCATTCCTTGGCTGTGTGTTTGGGATCATTGTCTTGCTCTCGGCAACACCCTCATTTCATCTTTCTCATCCTAGATGGCAGCATATTTTAAGAATGTCTCTGTACATTTTTCCATTCATCCTTCCTTCAGTTATGTGAAGCATGCCAGTGCTGTAAACCAGCCCCACACTATGACGTTCCCACCTCCAAACTTTACTGTTGGTACGGTGTGTTCTTGTGTGTTCATGCAGTAACTTTTGACCTCCAGACATGATGTGCATCCAAAGAGTTCAATTTTGGTCTCAACTGACCAGACTATATTCCTGCAGCATTTCACAGGTTTGTCTAAATGTTGTTCAGCAAACATTAAACACACTTCATTGTGCTTTTCCTTCAGCAATGGAGTCTTGCATGCTGAGTGTGCTTACAGGCCATGGTGGTTGTGCATTAGAAACAAACAAACAACAACAACAAAAATACGACTCAGGACTCTTGAGAAGCTACAGTCCTCTATCACAAGAGGAATGGGACAATATTTCTCTCTCAAAAGTTCACCATCTCATCTCCTCAGTTTCCAGATATTTATGGAATGTTAACAGAAGATGGGATCCTGCATAGTGGTAAATATGGTTTTCCCCCAGTTTCTTTCTTTCTTTCTTTCTTTCTTTCACTCTTTCACTATTTTTTGGAATTTCTACAAAACTTTTTCATTGCTCACAGTTAACTCAGGATTACTCAGAGTTGTCTGACTGTTGTTTGACCTCAGTGTCAAGTCAGACTTATCTTGTGTGTCAGCTACTTTTTCCTGTCTTTCCTATTTCAGTTATCAGTAACTTAATACTTCAACCGCCAGAAACCCAACCTTATCAGCTCAATACATTTTCATTTATATAGTGCCAAATCACAACAGTTGCCTCAAGGCACTTTATATTGTAAGGTAAAGACCCTAGAATAATACAACCGTAAAGAGGAAAAAATGTCCTGTTGTGCTGCACGCTCTACATTTATTTATACTCGTAGTCTCAAGGGTTCAGTACCCTACTAATGCCAAGTAGAGGCGCCAAATAATCATAATTCTGTAAAACCATGCCACCACATGGAAACACCTCTGGGGCTGTCTCTGTATCACACAGTGTCAACAGCAGTTGCACAAGTACTCTTTGTGATTCTCTGGCTTTCACCTGTGCAATAATAATGCTCAGACTGCTCCTTCAGTTAGCTGCTCTGCCACTATGTCTAGCAGGTAAATTCCTGAGTTCTGTAAGCACTGATTCCTTGTTTTAAATATTAAAACTCAGGATTAAAGCAATACTTTTATGGAATGGCAGGGCATGGCATTACCAAAGACAGTTTGACACGTTTGCTCCATGAAGAATCTTCACTCTTCTCCAAACCCCTGCAATTTTGGGGACCTGAGCAGCCCCTGGTGTTCTTCAGATGTTCAAACAATGTCAGTCTTTAATGTTTCACCTGTTTCCCCTTCCTATACCTGTTAGTATAGAAATTTCATGGTATCATCACAACCTCACTTCCTAACAGTTAGCAGAGCCTCATCGGGTTCTTGCCATCGTGCCTAAACCCCTTGCCTTGTAGCTACATTTTGAGTGCCTGCATTTGGGTGCTGTCTTTTATGGTAGAACATGGCCAAACCGTTCAATTTAACCTATTAGGTGAATAAAGCTAGAAATAAAATTGATCTGTAGCTCATGACACCTCCAAAAGAAGAAACTTTTTTAAACAGGCCTGTAATTTCAAGACATCAGTTCAATTCAATTTTATTTATATAGCACCAAATGACAGCAAGTCACCTCAACGCCCTTTATATTGTAAAGACCCTACAATAAGAGCAAGCACTTGGGGACAGTGTGGGGGGAAAAAAACCTTTTTACGGGAAGAAACCTGGCTCCTGGGAGGGGCAGCCATCTTCCACAGTTGTTTGGTGGTGTCAGTAAGTAATGCCACTCACTTCAACTCTGACTCAGTCTCATCTTTTCTCATGAATTTGCAGTATATCTTCACAAACGTACTGAACTAATGGTGTAGGGCAGATGAGAGGAGGTTCCCGCCCACCTTGTGATTTTCTGTGTATCAAGGATGTGGGTGAACAGTATGACTGCAGATCCACTGAGAAAAACAGCAATTAAAGGCAACAGCACAGCTACACCAAAACTAGTTTAATAGTTGAAAATAAAGAATATGTTGATCTTATTCCTGATTCTGAGTCATAATATTAGTCTGGTTTCAGGTAATGGCATGAAAGAGCAATATTTTTGGAATAACCTTTACCTAAAGCATGCACCTTCTTCTCATTGCTGTGTGTAAACTATTTCATGGTGTTCTTTGTTGTTTCTTTCACAGGTGTTTCACTCAGTGACCAGGTCCACCAGACTCCAGCTGATATGTACAAAAACCCAAATGAGACAGCCACACTCAGATGTTTACACACCATTTCCAGCTACAATAGGATCCTCTGGTACAAGCAGTCACAGAGCGGACAGTTACGGCTGCTGGGATACATGTGGGGAAGCCGTCCCACTCTAGAGGCCAATGTGTCTGCGATCTTGGATGGGAGTGCAGATGAGAATAAAAACTGCACTTTAACAATTGAGAAACTCCAGCAGGACAGCAGTGCAGTGTACTTCTGTGCAGTTTACACAGTGTTATCATTGGCTGCTTCTCAGCACAAAAACCTCACCACCACATATAATGTCATCTGTATATTACTGTTCTTGCATCTACTCAGCTTTTGTTTTTCAGAAGTAACAGCTGGAGTTCTTACTATACAGAGATCAATTCCCATATGGAGATACAGGCTTTTATTTTGAAACAGCCAATGTGATTACACAGTTCTTTCCATCATGTTTTCCTTTTTCAAAAAATAATCTGTGAGTAATCTGTTATAAGAACTTAATTTGCAGAATAGTTTCCAGAAACCTTAAGTGTGAATTTGTGGCTTGGCACTTTGTGTTTAATAAATTGAGAAATAAAAAAAATCAATATGCGTCAGTTAAATGTCAACATTTTGCAGTATTTTATGTTTTTCTCCCCGAGTCACCTCAAAAACTCTGGCTGCCAGATGGCTTCATCTGTAGTGAGCGTAGGGTGTCAGTTCATTGTTTACCTCCGTTTTTAATATGTGTCCATGTCTGTTTACTCTGGAGGAGTCTGTAAAACCTTCCGTAATGGGTACGAGTTGATGAGTCAGTGAGGCTTACTTCTGTCTTATGACAGTCATACTGAGGTGAGTTGTTTAGCACATTCTATTCTAGTCTTCTATTTTATTTTTCTATTGATAAGTGCCTCTCTGTTAGCTGCTGTTAGCCAGTTTTAGTGAAGTGTTTGCTTTCAGCTGTCTGGAGACAGGAGGGTCACGTCTTTAACACCAAGATTGGCAACTTGGCCACTGGCGCCCTGTGCTCTTCACAGATGAAAGCAGGTTCACACTGAGCACATGTGACAGACGTGACAGAGTCTGGAGACGCCGTGGAGAACGTTCTGCTGCCTGCAACATCCTCCAGCATGACTGGTTTGGCAGTGGGTCAGTAATGGTGTGGGGTGGCATTTCTTTGGGGGTTCCTCCTAATGCAAGACAATGCTAGACCTCATGTGGCTGGAGTGTGTCAGCAGTTCCTGCAAGACGAAGGCATTGATGCTATGGACTGGCCCGCCCGTTCCCCAGACCTGAATCCAACTGAGCACATCTGGGACATCATGTCTCGCTCCATCCACCAACGCCATGTTGCACCACAGACTGTCCAGGAGTTGGTGGATGCTTTAGTCCAGGTCTGGGAGGAGATCCCTCAGGAGACCATCCGCCACCTCATCAGGAGCATGCCCAGACGTTGTAGGGAGGTCATACAGGCACGTGGAGGCCACACACACTACTGAGCCTCATTTTGACTTGTTTTAAGGACATTACATCAAAGTTGGATCAGCCTGTAGTGTGTTTTTCCACTTTCATTTGGAGTGTGACTCCAAATCCAGACCTCCA